>MQRK01252913.1:0-28785 GCA_001938485.1 Girardia tigrina | reverse complement strand
GATTTTTGAAAAACCCTAGCAATTTTAAATATTTTTCAAAACTTCTCGCGGCACCCTTAGACTTCTTCGCGGCACCCCAGGGTGCCGGCGGCACACGGGTTGCCCGACACTGATTTAGAACGATGTCGAATTACGAAAGTTTTGCTGAGAGTTGTCCAAAAGACAATTCTAATTGTATTGAAAATAAAAGTTCGAAACCCATGTTGGTGTTCTTAATAGCGATCTTGTAACGTTTTCAAAAAAGACGATTTTTTTCAAACTAGCAAAAAAAATTGTAGTTGAAGACATTTTATTTTATATTTTCAATTGATTTAACCAACTATTTGTGACTTTTTTCTGTTCATTTACTTCATTTAATTACTTATCTGATTCATTAACAATTGACTTTTTTTTACAATGTCACTGCTAATACTTAAATCATAATTAAGAATTTTTATTGAGGTTAACAAATTATAATTATTAGAAAATTGCGTTAATAAAATTGGTTCTCATAATTTTTTATCGATTATACAAATTAAACAAATCCTTTTTAAATGGATTCTACTGTATTAAATCTTTATACCCAAAGATTAATGTATAAACAACTCTTGTCAACCTTCTTGAATGTATTTGAATGACATTATTCTTTGATTAAATAAATACTAAAATTTAAAAATCATATTTTTTGATGAACAGGTAATAATATTTGTCATTGAAACTAATTGTCGACAGAAATATATTTTTTATGTCGCTTTTTATCTTTAAAAACAGCTTGCCATATAAACAGTGTTCCATCTAAAAGGCCAACTACACCTTTTGAAATAAATATTTAAAATAAATAAATATTCATATTTCAAATAAACTACGAATTATATTTATTTTAAATTAAAAAATTAAAAACAAGTAAAGTATTTTGAAGAAATGGTTATGTTTAGCTTGAATAATCAAGAATACAAAGATTTATCCAAATTACTGGATATAGGAGGCACTTTTCTGGCCAATAGTGTGAATTGTGAGCGCAGTTTTTGTCTAATGAATTTGATTAAAACAAAACAAAGAAATAGATTGCAAGAAGACCATATGGATATGTTGATTAAGGATATAACTGCTTAAGCAAGACAATGCCAAGCGGCATACCGCCAAGAAAACCACCGACATGTTCCAAGAGATTGATGGAGTTGAAATCCTGCCGCATACTGCTTACAGCCCTGATTGCGCTCCATCCGACTATGGCCTCTTCCGATTCATGCAACACTTCTTGAAAGGCCACTGATTCGAAGCATTCGATGAAGTTGAACAAGCATGTCAAGAGTTCTTCAATTTGAAGCAGCCGGAATGGTACTTTGACCAGGTCTGAAAGCTTGCAGATCGTTAGTAGAAAGTAATCGAAAACGATGGACTGTACTTTGAGGATTAATTGTTATTTATTGAAAATAAATTCTTGCACAAAAAGTTGTATTTTTCACTCTTGACCGGGAACTTTTAGGACAACCTAATATTACACAATTAATGGAAACTCAAAAGATCTTTTACTGTTTCCAAACATGCCGGTTGTTTTGATTTTTATAATATTGCAAAACATGTCTCCAAAATTATTTAATCAAATTATAATTTAGTAGATGAAACATCTTCCTGTTAACTGCCTTTCACTTATATTATTTGACATAATATAAGGTGTATAAAGATAATTATTCTTTTTAGTTAAATTATTATTGGTAAAATAATCATCCTCTTTCAATAAAAATTATGACAATAAATTTGATTTTTTTGGAAAATAACTTATTTTCAATAAAATTTGACACTAGCTTCTTATTAGTTTTACGAAGACTCATTTTTATTAACATTAACTCGGTAAGTTTCCACAAATATTCATTGTATTGTCAAAGATTTTATTAAAAAAATTTATTATTTTTTTATAACTTTTAATGTTTGCCATAGAACGGAATATTTAATTAATGTGTTTATAATTTTTTATGATTATTATTTCTTAATTAATTATTTCATTTTTTTAATATGTATTCAAATTAAAATCAATTGTATTTAATGACTCATTTTTTTAAATACTAAATTAATAATCTTGATTTCAATCAATCGCATGACAAAAATATTTTATTTCAAAGATTAAAAACCTTTATTCTTTTTTTAGTATCAAGTAAAATTCATTCAAAATATGCTATATATATATATATATATATATATATATATATAAAGCAGAAAAAAATCTATTGACATTCCTAGCGACATAACTATGTGATACATCGCATTCAACTGTTCCGGTTTTAAAAACAAAATATCGTAAAAGATTTGCATTTGAAATCAAGTTTCTCTCTTGAAATAATAAATAAAATATTCGATAAATATATCATATTCATTATAAATTGAAGTTTCTTATCTTTTCATAAACTAAATTTATTTGATAAGAAAATATTCATCGATATTTCACATCTGGAAGATTATTTTATGGTCGAACCGTTTTAGACGATCTCCATATTAATGTTACATTTCCTCTCAATTTAAAATAAGTAAAAAATCTAGTGATTGATTTTTTTATATCTTTGTTGTATAATGGGTAATGAATAGGAAAGATGTTCAAAAAGAATATTCATCGATATTTCACAACTGTTTTAACTTTCAAACCGAATTTTAAACTGGGTACTAAAGAGAAAAGACTTTCGTCAATTACCGAGCTTAGAATCATATTGAGAATAACGCTAGAGTGAACGAGATAATAGTCAGAGATTATATCTGACGTCTCGGTCGAATTATGAAACATTTCCATTAGATGATGGTACATATTCATTGATAATCGCAACATTTCGATGTGATTTGGAGATTGTTTGATAGACCTTAGAATTTTTTTATCTTCGCATCACATCTCTCGTCACGCCATCACAAAAGATAATTAAAATATTCAACAAAAGTTAACTCAATATCGTTATAATCAATCGGTTGATTATTTAATATCGAAAGTTTTAGTTCAAATTCAAAATCATTAAGTAAAACGAATCACGAAAAACAATCGGCGAAATTGCAAAATCGATCGATGATTTACGAGATAAATCGATTAATTTGATATTTCCCCTCGCATACTCGCAGAACAGTTGAAAAAGTGAAAAAATAAATTCGGTCGCGAATCTTTCGTCACGTTAATGTGAATTAATTTCGAAATGTCGTTAGAAAATTCAGCATACAATTGCGAATCATACAAAATATCGTATCATTGATTTTTTATACACTCGAATATCAATTGAATCGAATTAATTTCAAATTTTCTCATATCTGATTGCATTTTGAATTCATCTAAACAAAATTCGAAAATTTCCAAAACTTTATTTAATTACATTATTTTATTTAAACAAAATTGTTTATTTTGTAACTTGAAATTTTTGACAATAGTATACAATCTGGCATTAAAATTGATGCAATAAAAGAAATTTTATTTTTAAGTAATAATTTTTTTTATTGAAATTGTGATAACAAGAAATCAACAATTTACAATTACATCTCACATACCGATTACATTCAAACACACCTGCATCATTTTATATTACAATTTATACATACAGACACATATAGAGAAATCAATGACGTCATCGATCATTTTTACTCTGATTTCTTTTTCATTTAAAATCTGAACGAAATTTCGGTAATTGGTGAACGATATTCTGAGATCTTCCAGCAGAATAGTGTATTTTATCGTTTCGCGATTAATTTAATTAATTTATTTTATTTAAATCACTTGTTTATTTTTTTAATTTAATGATTTTATTTAAATTATTTATTTTAATTTAATTGCTTTATTTACATTTACTTTTATTTAATTATTTAATTTTATTTATTTAATTTACAAAATGGGCTCAAGTAAGAGTCAAAAGGAAATCCCAACGCGAACAAATGTTTAGATTATTTACAAATCCACATATACAGTGCTGTGAAAATGTTTACGATCTAATTATCTTATATTTTACCCAAAAGTGTTCAAATAATACTATTTTATGGTTGACAATTACTTATAAAATTTATCTAACAGTACTCCTTAGCATCAGTAAGTCGCTGCTGCTCATGCAGACATCTGTCAACGTCGTGAATCATAGACAAATATTGATTCGAACTTAGTCAAAATTTGGTCGACATTGATCACGTGCGGTTTACATGAGTTTCGTTCATTTTGCTGTTAGTGCTGGTGCACAGTAATACTAATAATGAATTTGTTATTGCCTAGCGACCTTCCTCTTGCAGATTAAAGCTGAACATGCAGATAGAACTTTCTTGTGTCAATACCTGTCTGTATGTCAGCACAGCACCTCATATGACTCTCTTACTCTCTTTCATTCTCTCTAGGGGCCCTACCATGTCATGTTGAGTCACTGGCCAATTTCTGTGCCAGTTTCATTAAACATATATAAGGCTCACGTGGATTAGTCAGCAGTATTTTGCTGACAATAGGATGCTAGCAACAAATTTCTTCATCAATTGTTGCTCAAATGATCGCTTATCGTGATTTAGGCCTGCCGTAAAGAGCAAAGCCGTTCGTCTTCCATTCAGCCAACAAACTGTACAGCAGTGTCTTGCTCGTTATGATGCTACTGGATCATATGAGGTCAGGTCTCGCTCTAGAAGACAGTCGTGTACCACTCCGGCAACTGACTGCATGATATATCGCCAAGCTGTGGTTAAGCCAACAGCCTCGTCAGCCGAGATTGCAGCTCAACTGCCACCTGATGTCACTCCAAGCACCAGTACGATCCGTCGACGTCTCCTACATGATTTCAATCTTCGTACGGCCAAATCTGCTTCACGACCACTGCTTAGTTAAAAAACATAAGAGATCGCTTGAAGTTTGTGAAGAAATATCGTCATTGCACAGAAGCTGATTGGGCTTGCGTGATGTTTTCTGACGAATCTACCATCCAGAAGTTTTCATCCAACAAGCAGGTAGTTAGATATATTCCAGGCCAGCGTTATTCATCGCACTATACTCAACCGACGGTGAAACATTCAGCGTCACAGATGGTTTGGGGTGCCATTTCTGTGAATGGCCCTAGTCCCCTATGGATGCTACCACCAAAAAGCCCACTATGAATGCGGTAAAATATCACGGCATGCTGCAGGAGCACCTTCGTGGAGTAATGTATCATTTTCCAATAAGATGGAACTTCAGCTCACACTGCTAAAGTTTTACGTGAGTGGTTTGCTCGACAAGAAATAAATATTTTCGGAATATGGCCTGACAACTCACCAGGCTTCAATCCGATTGAACACTGTTAGTGAGTGTTGAAGCGCAAGGTTGCTATTCGCATTCCCACTTCTCATGCCAATATACAAGAAATGAATTCGGCATGTTTGTGCAGAAGACATTTTTATGGAATTGTGCAGCAAATTAGTTGAATCCATACCTGCACGAATCATGGCTTTTCTTGTGGCTAATGAAAATTCTACGCACTATTGATTGCTTCTATATTGTTACTATGAAAACTGAGGTGATATTAGATCAATATTTTTCATTGGATTTCATTGTTGTCGTTTTTTTAAAGCAAAACCATGTTTTTCTTGTTTGAACTTAAACTTTTGCACAGCACTGTAAATTTTAAACAATATACAACTGCAACTCGATTTTTTTATACCACATGCTTCATGTTCCTCCAATGAAGCATTGTTGAATCTTTATCGCTATTACTGGAAATGAAGATGATTAAAGTGTATAAGAATTCCTGAATTATTCTGGGAAATATTGTCTATTATTACCATGCAAAAATGAAGTTTTTATCCTACAAAGGCTTTTAATTTAATTATAAATTAATAAATAGAAAACTATAAATTAAAATTTCTCTAACTTTAGAGTTGAAAACGTAAAACATTCGAAGTTAAAAACCCTAATTCTTGTTATTTTAAGATATTGTGTTCTATACCTCCTACATTATTTTAGTATTTTGTAATTTAAATGGAAAAAAATATACTAAAATATATGATCAACTAAAATTATTTTGAAATATTAGGGTTTCACTTCTAATTTCTAACAACACTGTCATATGAAGTCTGAATTTTTGTTACCTATATGAGTGTGGCTTTCTAACCTGTTAAACGGGAAATTAGCTTTTGTTCAACTCGTTTCAGAATGGGGACTTTTTGTTCGCATCGACAAAATGATGGCATATATATATATATATATATAACCACTGAACTTATTAAATGTTACCAGCTAATCCATATTATTAAAAAATATTTTTATTTATATATTTATATTTTTTTAAATTTTGCGTTATTTTCAAATAATCAAAATGTTTTTTTTGAAAAAAATGATAATAAATCTTTAAAAAGATTTTTGATTCAATTTCAATAATGAATATTTCAATTATTTTGGGTAAAAATTTGATTCAAGTACTTGAGATAAGATCCACTCAATTTGACCAACCATACAAGTCGTAATTATTTCCTTTGGAATGATTTTTGACTAACTTCTGTAGCATTATTCTACTATTATTTTATTTTCAAAGTTTTATTGTTATTTTAAATAACTATAATCGTTTATCAGATTCAACTAGTGATGGGTATGAAGGATCAAACTTGGAATTACCACCAGGAACCGGATATTATAAAGATTTCGAAACTATAGATTGGGTGAAGGACTTGAACAGAGATCGACAACGACATAAGGAGATTACATTAAAACGAGTTAGCCCTTAATTTTATATTATTAATTAGAATAACGTTTGATTTATCATTTGGAAATTTTTAATAAGATGTTTTTTATTTTATTTGGTTGGCTTCTATTTTTAGTAAATCTTTTTTTATCAAAATTATTTTATTATATTTTAAAACCAAACTAAACATTTATTATTAATTGAAATTCATTCTTCAAAGTTTAATAAACTTTGCTTTACCACGAAAATATTCACAATTAAACAATATTAATTATATTAAGCATTTTAAATAATATAAATACTAGGTATGTACCGGAACCAATTTTTAAAATCGAATAGGATCTGGATCTACATAAAACATAAAAATTAAATTTAGATTTGTTTCTAAATAAAAATAACGATTTAATTTTAAAAGAATAAATTTATCTGCATTTTTAGATTTTATAACACTGGTCTTTGTAAGTCTTTCCATCAATACTTCTGCAATATTTGTATTGCTGGAAAGACTTACAAAGACCAGTGTTATAAAATCTAAAAATGCAGATAAATTTATTTTTTTAAAATTAAATCGTTATATTGCTGGAGTTATATTGCTGGTTATATTACTCCTACTAAATACTCCCTCAGATAGAACGTAAATCGGTTACGAAGCTAGTTATTTTTTGCTGATTTCCATAAGGTGGGGAAGTGAATGCTATTGATATTCCATTATTAAATTGGATGTTCAAGTCTCTTGGTAAAATATTTAAATAAATAAGATTCTGTCTCAATCAATAGACGATAATGAGATCGGAGTTGCCAAATGTTTTGAAATTAATAAAATTTCATCTAAAAACACATGGATTAAAGTTTCCTTCATTTGTGGCATTGAAAAACTTTGATTCTTTTCAATTTTTATAATATCTGAATCAAATGTTTCTAGTTCAAGATCATATCAAAACATTTCCTGAATTAAAATTCTTTTTGACTAATTACAGTTCAATTCAGAAAAAAATAACGATTTTTAAATCTTGGTTCAAAAAGGTAAGGAAATTTAATCATTGTAAAAACTCTTATTAGGGAGCATCCATTAAGGACGTTCTATAAAAAATAAGCATATTTTGACCCCTCTTGTCCCTTTATGTCCCTTTTTATGAGACACCCCCCGGGGGACATCCCCCCGAAAACAGATTTCCCTTATATTCAGAAGAATGTATAGAACATTGAATTTCTAGCTTTAAAGATTAGCTTGTATATAATTTTATTTTGGCTGTAATTTAAGTCACATATTAAAAAATAGAATAAAAAAATCAAATACTGTAAAATAACGAAAATGTGCATAATTCCTAAAGAAAAAAATAAATGACTTAATTATTATAAAAGAATTGGGAAAATAGAATTTAGATAACAGGGGTTTTGAGTATTACATCAATCTCTAACAGAAAATCTTACAAAAATGTCAAGATAAACGATAGCTGAAATTTAACTTTAGATTTTAATGAAAGGCGCTGCTGGGGGATGTCCCCTTAACAATTGGACCCCCTCCCTATTGTCCCCAAATGTTCCCCTTGTGGTGACCCCCTTCCCCCTTAGAAGGGTACGTCCTTAATGGATGCTCCCTTAATAGAATAGAATAATTTTATTTTCATAGAAATTAATTCAGAATCAAAATCTTATCTTTCTCAATAAGCAATTAAAACTTTAACAGTTTTTTAAATAAGGGAAATACTAGCTTCGGAAACTCTAACACCTTTGTTAAACATTTCAAATTGTGATAAAATTACAATTGCATTTTAGGCTCTCTGACCCGCTGAGAGACTTGTAAAATCACCAATTTTACTCCGAAAATCTTTTGAGATGATAAAACGTCGAGTTTTATCTTGTTGGAACGTCCTGAATCAGGTGAACAATGAGCTAAAGTTGCATTAACCCAATCAACTGATTTAATAATAAAATAAAAAATGTAAAATAAAAATGATGACTGTTTGAAAATAAAAAGTTAGAAGTAGTTACTTTTTCAAAACATTATTGAGATCAGTATAAAAACACAAATAATTAATTCGATACATTCTTCCACAAATCGTTTTCTGGATCCAGATCCATAAGTAACCGGGTAGCTGAATATCCTGCTCAACTACATTCCTAAGAAATATAAATAATTATATTCAAATTAACAAGCTTTAATTTTATATTTTTTAATTTTATTCTTTATTAGTGTTAACGATTTAACCGTCATCTTTTAAAAAGAAAGTTGGGTTCATGTAAAATGGTTTTCAAACTTCACACTGTATTTGCCTACCATTTAATTTATTTAAAAAAAGGCTTTTTGTGTAAAAATTTATGTTAGTTTCCATTAATAAACCAGCAATCCTGGGAACATTTTCTCTGGGATCTTGACATTAGAGGCTCTAATTATATAACCACATGTAAACTTCAATTTTTAAGTAATTTACCAAAAAATAGTATAACACATTATGATTAACCCCATACTCATTAATTAATCATTGAAAGATCTATCAATTGCTTTCGAAAAAAACGATATGTTTTCAATATCGTCTTTTACTTTATAAGCTAACGGTATGATAATAATTACTGCAGAAAGGATAATCAATCTCTGAGATAAAACTATTAAGAACACCAACATGGGTTTTAAAACTTTTATTTTCATTACAATCAGAATTGTCTTTTGGACAACTCTCAGCAAAACTCTCGTCATTCGACATTGTTCTAAATTGATCATTTTTTATTAATGTTTGTTAATAAACAATTATTCGAACAAATTTTTCATTATTTTCTGATTTTATTTTCAAAGTTCAAATTTTGTAGTTTTAGTATTAATTTTTATTTACATATTAATTTTATTTACAAATTATTTTATGTAAAGAAAGAACATTTAATTAATTCAAAACTTAGTTAAAACTATTTATTTTATTTAAATTTTAATATGAAGATTTGAAAAGATTTAATATTTTTAATGTTTTTACATATCTTATGCTGTACTTTAAAATATAAATTATACTCGAATAATTATTTATCGTGAACATCTAAAATATCAATATATCAAATAAAATATCAAATATCTAAAATATCTGGGTGGGAGAAACACATTTCCAAATACTAAACTCAACATACAAAATTCAACAAACCAATTTCAACATACCAAATTTAAAATATTCCTCACAAAAACCTTTTACACTATTAGGTCCAAAAAATTTTGTTCACATTAAATCCAAAATAATATGCAATTTCATCAATGTATAATCAAATGAAATGACTGACCAATAAATAAAATAATCCTAAATCAATTGAATAATGGTAAACTACTTTAAATATTTATTTGCATTTCTGTGTACACAAAATCACGATGAAATTTGACCTAATGAAAATTCATTAACGACTTAAACATCTCGAACGAGACCCTCTCGCACATCAAATGCGCTATCCCGAGTTCCTCTCGCCACTTATAAACATTTTGTTTATATTTTTATCTGTAGCGATACCTTCTCGCCCGTTTGTATTTCATAGAGCTTAGTGTATATTTATTGTATGCTCGTTCGAATTTAGTACATTTACGAGTGGGATGGTTTTTTAAAGTTTATATTATGACTTCTACTTTATCAATATTATAAATAAAAAACCTGCTTTTTTGACCTCATTTTAAAGAAAAACCCTCGCATTAAGTGGTTAACATAGTGTTTTTTTCCATTAAGATATTTCTTCTTTCCATTGAGTAAAGTAATGCAATTTTATTCAATAACTTAAGAAAGATTTTGTACTGCATATTTAGTAAGAAACACCAAAAGAAAGCTAAAATGCTGTTTCATTCAGTTACCGACAGTGATTCCTTAAACAGTTTCTCTAATTAATATGTTTATACTATATGATGTTGAATAATAAAGGGTCAAAATCGACAATTTTTTGTACTTTAAATCAATATTTTCATTAACCACATAAATAATAAACTTATTCAACTATTTATTTAAATCAAAAAAACAACTTTCCAAGTATGATATCTCATATGCTATGGTCAGTCAATTTAAATTAAAAAAATAGTAAATAAAAATAAATTATTTTTTAAATCACTTTAATAGAATAAATTAATAAAGCAATTTATAAAATAATTGTTTGATTAAAATTCATAATTATAGGAAACTAATAAAAATATATTTTGAATTTGTTGTGGTAATTTTTTTGCTGTATCATATAACAACAAATGAGACTATCAGTTATATGAAGACTAAGTGAAAAATCTGAATTACTTTATTTGAATTCCGATAATGAGAATTCAAATGTATTTGATTTATAATCTTGATGTATAAATTTAGGCAATTTTGATACAATTTGTTTTCACAATAAAATACCAGACATACATGCGCGTAGGCATGGGGGGATTAGGGTATAACCCCCCCCCCNGAAAAGTTTGAATTATGATTTTATTTACATAAGAACTTAAAATGTTTAAAAGTTTTAAAGGTGAACTATCCAAAATAATTAATATTTTGCAAATTAAAAAATCCCCCACTGAAAAATTGAATTTTGATCTTAATTACATTAAAGTTTTTTAAATGAATATTTTAGACATTATGGTGAAGAACCCCAGAAGACTAATGCTTCTATAATTATTCTATAAATGTATGTAATTTTATTTATAATAAAAGTTTTTTTAAGTGGTATTTTGATGGTAATATAAATTTCAAATTTTAATAATAAATAATTTTAATTTTTCTAAATTTGAAAATCAAAATAACAGATTAATTACGTAATATTATACCCCCCAAGTATTTTTCTGCGTACGCGCCTGCAGACACATGGGGGTTCTTACAATTCGATTTATAAAAATAGATAATTTAATTGTGGTATCTAAAAGAACAAAGTAATATTTAAATTTTCATATCTATTTTAACATAGTCTCTTGAGTTTTCTTGGGTTTTATTTTCAGTCCTGTTTGTAAATAGGATTTATCTAAGGGTGGTCAAAATTCATGTAATATTAATTTAGAGTAAAAATCCCCGTGTAATTTTATAAAAATCTGATATATATATATATATATATATATATATATTCTGACCAAAAATAAAATAGGAACATTATTAAAGGTTTGGTACATAGAGTCTGGAGTTTAAAATCAACCTTTGAGATATTTGATAATGAAGTTGATGAACTTTACAATAGGCTTTCTAAAAATGGATTTAATAAAAAGTATTTAAATAAAATCATAAAAGATACTGTTGAATCCATTTATTTAAAATCAAATAATACATCAAATATAACCTCGGGAAATGATATTGATAATCAAATGACTATCAATCTAAAATTACCGTACTCAGAGAGAGCAAAAGAATTCAAACGATTTTTAGAACATCCAACACCTGTTGGTTTAAAATTGAGAATAATGTTTGTAACTAATAAATGACAAAACTATTTTTACAACAAATCAAAAACTCCTTTGTGTATTAAAGCAAATCTAGTTTATCAATTTAAAGGTCACAAGTGCGAAGCCTTGTATATTGGAGGGACGAGTCATCATCTCCGCACTAGAATTGCTGAACATACTCAATCGAGTAGAAATAGTTCGATATTGAGCCATATTAAAATATGTAAAGGTAATCTTATGGATTACAATAAAGATTTTAAAGTGATTTAAAATAATTTTGACACAAATTATGAAATGATTATTACCGAAGCATTGTTAATAAAGCATCATAGACCATGCTTAAACATGCAAGGTGATTCATCTAATCATATTAAAGTTTTTTAAATATCATTAAAATACTTTTTTTTAAAAAGAAAAAAAAGCATGTTTTTGAGACGTATGATGTAATATTTTTTCAACTATATAAATAGTAATTAATCACTTTATTTCATTGCACTGAAGATGCCGAAATTGTGAAACGCGTATATATTGCGAATAAATTTAATATTCAAAATGGCCTTTGTTTTCATTATATATATATATATATATATATTGATTTCATCCAGAAATAATGGCCCTTGCACAATTCCTTGGCGATGCCTAACCAAAAGTTAACAACGCCGCAAAAGTTTGCTATTGTACAATTGCTTTTTCTACATTGTTTCCTGGCTTTACTGACACACGAAGGCATTTAATTACAGTCAATAGAAAATTTAATGAAGCAGCATATGTTGCTGATTTATCTTGGTCTGGAAAGCCACTATCCGGTCGGTCTGATTAGAATATTGATACTTTCCAGAAAATTGTGGATGAAATTCAAACAAAATCATCACGAAATATGGCTTGCCAGTTAGGAATAAAAAGGGGTCAATTCTTAACATTTAGAAGAAATGACGATGGTTGAAATATTATATCAATACGTAGTTTATAACAAGGATTGCATGAAGATGATAATTACCGACGGTTGGAATCAGCCAAAACCTTTATGACCATGGTCGAGAATATTCTGATACATTAAAATTGATATTATGGTCAGATGAGGCATATTTCAAAATAAATGGTCATGTGAATATTTATAATGCCATTTATTGGTCTGAAAATAATCCCCATCAATTAATACCAGATGCTTAACAAGGTTTTGTGTGGTATCTTATATGATGAAAAGATCAGACCATTTTTCATGGAAGAAAGAATTATTACAGGTGTAAGATGTCAAAACATTTACAACATTGTTTTGCTAGTCATTCGAAATAGGCCAAATTTCCATCAGTTATATTTCCAATAGGATGGTGCTCAGCAACACTATTCTCTTTGTACCAGAGGATACTTAAATGATTTTTTTCCACAAAGATAGATTGGTTGTTGTGGTCCACTTGAATGGCCAGGTAGATCTCCGGATCTTACCCTCCAAAATTTCTGACTATGGGGTTATGTAAAGAATAACGTGCTTGGTAAGAAGCCTGATACCATAGGGAATTTTAAGTTGAATATTGTAGAATATACTGATCAGGCGGGATTGATGTATTACATAATCAATGTTTGATCGTTACCAGTGATTAATAAAGAGAAATGGCCAAAAATCAACACAATATTTATATGTTTATTAATTGATATATTTATTATATATTTAATAATATATTTATTTATATTTAAGTTTTTTTAATTAAAAATATATATTGCTCATAATTTTTTTCTTCAAAATGTTACCCGACTTTTTAACAACCATGTAAATAGCTACGTAAGATTAAGGACTAAACTTTTTTTCAAGATTCAAAAATAAATTCATGCATTTAGTTATCTTAGAATATTACCTTACATAGGAGATTATATCTTAAAATAACATTTTTATGTACGTAATACACCAGTTCAGTGATTATGCTAAGGAAATTAATGATTAACTAAACAGTACAATGAAATAAAAAATAAACAATGAAGTAATCATATCTTAATCATGGGTACCAATGGATGAAGTCATGTAAAATTGCAATACCTTAATATATGGTGCTTTATTTTGGTTTTAATTAATAATTAGCACAATAAATTCTTTTAGAAATCCGTTTGGTCATTTATTCAGTCACTTCTCGACTCTGGAACTGGGTGGTTCTGTGTTCTCTTAGTAGGACTGGCAATAGGTGCTACTGCAGGAATTGTAGATATAGGATCAACGTGGATGTTTGATTTGAAGCTTGGTGTATGTAAAGAAGCTTTTTGGATGAATAAAGAACAGTGCTGTTGGACCCCTAATAATACCAATTTTGATGATCCTGATTGTAGTCAAGTAAGTTATTTTCAGTTTAATTTCAACATTATTTTTATTGAATTAGATTTATTTAATATTTAATATTACGTTGACGCAAAAGTTTTGCATCTTTTAGGTTGCTAATTTCAAAACTTTCATAATATTTATTCAATTTAATCGAAATAAGCACCATTCTAATCTGAACATTTTTTCAAACAATTCACAAGGTAATTGATTCTATTAGCGAAAAATAATTTGGTGGTTTGGATTTGATAAAGTTGACTAATGCTCCTTTTGCTTGATCCTGATTGTCGATGATATTCCTATGAGAAAGTAATCAAGATGCTTGAAAAAGTGGCAATTCATTGGTGAAAGGTCTGGAGAGTATAATGAATGAGGGAGAATTTCTACCTACAAATCGTTTAATTTTTTGTACAATGATCCTTGAAACGTGTGGTCTGGTGTTGTCATGCAAGAAGAGTATCTCTAAGATTTGGCAAAATCAACGCGAACGATTTTGTCAATGATAAGATTTTTAAGATAAAAACGTTTTATTCTAACAAGAAAATATTAATAAACTATGTCTGAAGAATAAGTGCAAACTTGAAATCGAACTTTGATATTTACAATCTTATGTAATAACGTATTATCAAAGTAATATAATATTTATTACATATGAAACAGAAAGAACTTTATGTTGCGTTAATTATATTAAATTAAAATAGATATAAATGTATTTTTATATAATCTAATTATATATATATATATATATATATATATATATTTATATTGAATATAATTTAAATGATTTTTGAAATTTTATGTTTTTTACTCTATTGATATTGTTTTATGTATTCCAATGATTCTGAAAGTAAAGTAGGCTTCAAGTACTTCAAGTTTATTCTAATAGTTTCTGTCCAAATGAAACACTCTATGAACCTACACAGTAGTTTATTGTTACTAATCTCTTTTTTTTCAGTATTTCATAAGTTCAATTGAGTTTAATTTTTGAAATAATCTTCATGTTAATTATTCCAAGAGGAGATTTATTATTACCAAAACAAGGATATTTATTGCGTTATTTCACCTTCATCATTTGGTATCACTTCAGACTAGAATAACAAGAATCTCTAATTATTCTGACAATGTAGTATTTAATTATTCTAGTTACTCCTTATGGTTATGGTTAAGTTCAGATTATATTAAGCTCAGAGCGTTGTTTAATCGCACCGTGTATATGCAAAGATACATTTATTTCTTATTTTAATTTATTGATAAATCATATTGTGAGGAATATTTTACATTGTGCGTGAATGTGATTTGTTGATTTCAGTGCGTTGAACATGGTATTGGGATTTTTCCATTGCGTTGGAAAATTGGTGTTTCATTGTATTTGAACAGAATTGACATTTTAAAAATGAATGGAATATTTATTAATTCAATAAAATTTTAATTTATTATAAAGTAATAAGCTGGGGTACATTTTTAATTTGTGTCATATTTATTAAAAATAATTAAATTGAGACGCTTAATTAAAGACTTTTTAGAAATTTATATTAATTTTACAATTATTTTTAATTTGTTTTAACAATTTAATGAAATATTTTGCAAATAAATTAAAACATAAACTACGAAAGTTTTTATAGTATAATTGCATTAAAAATATTTTTTGTAGTAAATTCCAAGAAATTTAAATAAAATATTTTATGGAAAAAATATTCAACTTAAGATTCACGTTAAAATATTTTTGAAATTAAAAAATGTAAAATTGATTAATTTTTTAAACGAATATTTAAATATTTTTATATTAAAAATGATATTGAAAAATGAGGAAATTTGTTTGAATAATAATTATTAAAAATACAGAAATAACACTAAATAGAACGATGATTAGCCAATGATCTTCCGAGAATTTTCACGAAGATAATTCAAATTGTTTTGAAAATAAATATGTTGATAATAATGTTAGTCCTTTTATAATACGATAGTATAATATTATAATATTAGGTTGGGGAAAAATAATTCCATTATTTTGGCGTGAAATTCAAAACTTTATTTAAAATGTTTCGGATTCTCCTCTTGAAGTCAAATATGCACCCTTTTGTTGTATAATTAGTTGCCATTTTGAAGGTAGCTTCATAATGCCTCTTTCGTAGAAGTCTTGGTCCTTATTGGCGAAAAACTGTAGTAATCGATTTTCACAATCTTCTATTGATCCCAATTTCTTATCACTCAGGAAATTTTGCAATGCGAGAAAAAGGTGGTAATCGCTTGGTGCAAGGTCCGGACTATATGGAGGATGCATTAAAACTTCCCAACCAAGCTCCCTGAGTTTCTGGCGAGTCACTACAGACGTATGTAGTCTGGCGTTGTCATGATGAAACACAACACCTCTTCTGTTGGCAAATTCTGGTCATTTCTCTTCTTCAAATGGTCTAGTTGTTGACAGTACAGATCTGAATTTAGTGTTTGGCCATACAGAAGCAACTCATTATAAATGATTCCTTTCCAGTCCCACCAAATACACAGTAGAACCTTCCTGGCCGTTAGTCCTGGTTTGGCGACCGTTTGAGGTGCTTCACCGTGCTTTCACCACGATCGTTTTCGTATGATATTGTCGTATGTAACCCATTTCTCATCCCCAGTAACTATCCGTTTAAGACATGGGTCGATTTCATTTCGTTTGGCCAAGGCTTCGCAGATGGAAATTCGTATCCATCATGTTTTTTGGTGTTAATTGGTGTGGGACCCAAACATCAAGTTTCTTTTTGATTCCTGTTTTGCCCAAATGGTTTAAAACCGTTTTGTGGTCGATATTCAGCTCCTGTGCCATGCTACGACTACTATTATGCCGGTCAACTTCGATCATTGCCGAGATTTTATCGACATTTTCAACGATAGGCCTGCCTGTGCGAGGTGCATCTTTAACGTCATAAATGTTTTTTCTCTCCATTTCCTCCACGGAATCGACGAAACCAAAATTGCGTGTAATTAGCTGTTACAGTATTGGCACCATAAACACCATTCACAATAACAGCCGCCGGGCTTGCATTTTCGCCTTTATCGAATAAAAACTGTAAAACGTACCGAATTTTTTCTTTGTTGACTTCCATTTTTAACACCCTGTAACTCAGAACTGGATAAAAAAAATGCAAAATTTTTTTTGTGAAATTACTGTGAAATGTTACCTTGACAAAGAGCAAAAATTTGAAACTGTTTGATCGATAAATAATGAATTAAATTAATGGATTACTTTTTCCCCAACCTAATATAATATCTGCTAAGGGGTCGTTCATAAACTACGTCACGCGTTTTTTCTGTTTTCATACCCCTCCTCCCGTCGTCACAACTCGTCACAAAATATTGTACCCCCTATAAAACTACATCACAATTTTCGGAGCCATCCCCTCCTTGTAAATAAAAAATATTGAAACAAAAACATTTCAACTTAATTCAGGTAAACAAAAATATATATTGATTCATTTAAAACAAAGGAAAAAACAAAACCATACTGTGACATTAAACATAGTAAAAAATATAATAAACATTATTGGTCTTCCAACTCGTTTGCCCAACCGACTCGATCAGGGAAACTCGTTCGAGTTTTGGACCCGAAATCTCTATTCCGAATCGATCAAATTGTTGAAAATTGCAATCAATTCAGAGTCGAACTCCAAAAATCGGCACAGTCTCATCGATTATGAAACCTGATTTAAAATGGGACTTCGATCTGCAAAAAACGACATAATTTTTTCCAGGGAAAATTTCAGTTGATCTTTACGGTCTCCGCGGTTTTCCCCTCGTTAAAATAATATTCTATTAATTCCCTGGTTGTGTTATGATATCTCAAAACAAAATTTTTCACTATTAATTTATTAATTTTATTGTAAGCGCATCAGGAGACGATTTGTTGATATTTTGTGATTTTTTGAATGTGACTTCACAATTCAGAATACCCCCTTCTCTCTCATCACACATGGTCACAGTCAAATGAACTCCATCCCCCCTCAGTACGTGACGTAGTTTATGCACGAACCCTAAGTAGTTTTGTCTGTTCATAAATTCATACAATCGATATAGAGAAACTAAACTTTATTTTGATACATTTTCAAGTGATTTGAAAAGGTTTTGGATATGTTGACTTAACGTACATCCAATATTTAGTCAATAATTGTTTGAAAACAATGTTATGAACACGGTATCCATGATCATAGTAAATGTCAGGCTTTCAAGAACTTATTGATTTAGCGTGAAAACCGTAATATATATATATCGATATGGGATAATATTTTAGTGGAGACGTTGACCTTTCAGATTAGCTTCTACTTTAGCATTAAATTTCCCATTAACAAATTAACGTAAATTTTTTTTTTCAATTTCAGTTTTTTCCTCTTAATAGATTAATTTTCTAAGAACATATATTTAATATTTGAAATGAAAGAAACGTTAGTTTTATTTGCTTCAAACGATTTAATACTTAAAATTAAGTTTGCTTTCCGAATCATCAAAATTTTAAAGAAATTTTAAGTTAATTTAATTCTTCAAGTCCTAAACCTAATTTTCCTTTAATCATGTTTTCCAAATTTCGGACAAAACTTAGTTAAAGGATTTTTTTCTATTTTAAATGATAAACTATGGTTTCGTCGTGATCTTGATGTTTTTTTCTAATATTTATTCAGTTTCGCATTCAAATCATGATTTAAAAAAAATAAAAAAAATCGAATTTTATGGTTCAAATAAACACAATTTATTCAGTGAAACTTAGCAATGAATTTTTAAATTTAATGTTTTTAATCATCTAATTTATATCATAGCAACACTGTATTTAGTCGAACGGAAATCTACGCGAGTGACATGTGAAGCCTTATATAAAATATATAAGATCTTTGGATCCTAAAATTAACGTTCAAAATTAACGTTCTCGAAAACTTTATTGAGGATTTTTAAATGATTGATTGATGACATAATGATTACATAATCATTACTGGCAGTATATAAGTTTCTTTTTAAAAAAATTAGTTGTTCTGACATGACGGTTTATCCGTCGAAATTAATAAACATTTTCAATTGGCTTTCGACTTTTAATTTTAACGAATTGTCATTGTTTTTCAAATTCATTTACAATTAAAATTGAGTTTAATATTTTTTAATAAAATTTAAATTAAATGCATTTTTAATAATTTGATAACATTTTTATTATTTTGGGTTTTTTTAAAAAGTTTAAATTATTATTTTTAATTAATATTTTATAGAACTTAAATATTTTAAAAAATGACTTAGAAAAATTGTTCGAATAATTATGATTAAAAATAAAAATAAGAAATCCAATTAGAACGATGACAAATGATGAAAGACCTTCTGAGAGTTGTCATGACCCTAAATGTGATTGTAATAAAAATTCAAATAAGAGTTGTCTCAATGTTCTTAATATTATTCTTAACATTATTCGGTATACGGTAACAAAGTTAAGAGGATAAGTAGTAGTTCAAAATAAAAAATCTCCAATTAAAGTTAAAAATATATTCAAAGCAAAACAACTCAAAGTTAAACTCTCAATTTAAAGTAAAAACTCTCTAATCTTTCATTTAGTGTAGCATTTTTGAACATATTTTTTGTCGGAGTTTGATTATAATTTAAATCAAGATGTAGCGCTAAATGTCAAGTGCCATTATTAAGACGGTCTTGGATTACACGTCATTCACCGGGCATACTTACCCTCTTTCGTCAGCTTAACGGGCACTTTTTTCATCCAAAGAAAATTTATGTATTTCAATTCACTAATTTGATAATAAATATAAAATTTGACAAGCAAGAAAATCTTGAATCAATATAAAATAAGATTCATTAGAAAATATCTCATTAAAAATAATTAATTCAAAAATTAATTAAATTGAAATTCTTTTTTATTTATGGTACCGTTTAAATTATATCATTTTCCAAAACCAGTAATACAACATGTTAATACTTTTGGATTTTTAATCTTTATCTTTATTTGTTGTGTTTTATATTTTATATTATTAGATTATTTATATATTTTTCGTGGAATTAATACATTATTTTCATAGTATGATTATATTAATAACTAATCATCTGAACATGTCGAATTGTTTATTGATCGTAAAATAAGTGTGTTTTTAAGCAATATATAAACTTATCTATCAAAATTTTTATGTTTTCACAGTTATATAATATAACAGTTTTAACAGACTTATTCTTTTCAAAGAAACTTTCCCAAATTTTTAATTTAATATTGATTTGAATTATGTCAATGTAATAACATTCTTTTTTTATATTTATATATTTACGGAAGTTACGTCACTGATCAAGTTAGAAGTCACTTATTTTATATTTACATTGTAATTGTGGTCAAATCATTCTTTACACATAATTCAATCTAAATGATATTTTTAATAAAATAAATCTATCAAATTCTTTTCTTTTGAATTTTTTAATCATTGAAAAATTTAATCACAATTTGTTGAATGGAATTTGCTAATAAAATTATCTCAGTGAGTTTTGAACAAAAATAGTTTTTACTTATTATTAATTAGTAATTAATGTTATCTATTATGTTGTTGCATAAGTTCACACCGCTACATGAAACAATTTAATGTTTGGTGAAGTGTTATATACCATTAGAAAACACGTGCAATGTTCTACAAGATTTAAGTAATTGTTTTGAATATGTTTGTACGGACTAAAAAATTAAATCATATTAATATTTATAAATATATTTATATATTAAAATCCAATATTCTTATTTATAAAAAATGCTCACAAATACTCGACTAAAAAACTGCTAGTAACAGTTACGAAAAACTAATATTGGTGATAAACACAATTTTTTTAATGTATTTTTTGTAATTAAATAAAATGTTCAAATTCTAAAAATTTGGCTTTCACTTGGGTTAAATATAATCGATGCTGTCGTTTGATGATATTGTTGAGTATTTGCGCATCTTTCATCCATCTTCATTCACGACAGATCGACATCTCTTGGAACACTGTCTCGAAGGTCGATCGGCGATTGAATTGACCGAAAAAAACCACCCATCGAGGATCTGCTGCCGACTACCAAGCATCATTCTGAATGATAACGAGCGCCTTCAACGACTGATTGACGCTCAACAACGAAATCGAGTTCTGTCAACGGGATATCGGCGGTCAATCTGGGTTCTGCGTGAGTTACGGTGATTGGGTTCTCGTCGATTACAATTACTCAATCAATCCCTATCAAATTGTTAGGCTCAAATCTCTCAAATGTGTCGACTACGAGGTCCGTGTCTCTTCGTTTGACGACAGCGTTGGATTAACCGACTACTCAATCCAACTCTATCAATCGGCGCTCAAATCATCGTCGTCGTTATCGGCCAATAAAAGCATTGAATCGCGGCTCATTCATGTACAGTACGGCCATCGAGTCCGTCCAGGGCAAATGATGCCACTTCCGCGCAATCACCGGCTTTCTTCTTCATCGTCGACTCAACCAAATCAGAGTCGACAATACTTTTGTCTTTTAGAACCGTCAAATTGTTTGTAAAGTTGACAACAAAAAGCATTTTTGACACCTTTTCTTTTCTTTTTCTTCTTTTTTGAAACTATCAAAATCGTCACTGGAGACGAGAAGTGGTGTCTCAATGTGAATATTAAACAAAGGGAAGAGTGGGTGAGTCCTGGAGAGTCTAAGCCCAGGATCAAGGAAAACTTGCACTCGATGAAGACAATGATTTACTTACGGTGGGATTAGAAAGTAATCCACTGGGAAATCCTTGGAAAGAACATGAGAGTAAAGAAGACTATCTAAAAAGCCAAATTGTATCGATTCAATGAGATAATTCAACATAAAAGATTTAATCGGCAAATACAGATGATCCTCAATGGCAATGCTCGACTTCACACTTCAAAAACTGTCAATTTGACACTACAAAAGCTCGGATATGATGTTGTTCAACATATTATTCTATTATCCTGACCTCGTCCCGACGGATTATCATTTCTTGCACTGTCTTTCAAATGAAATAAGGGGTTTTAGCTTCGAAAACCAGGATCATCTTAAGAATCGGCTCAGAAACTTCTTCGACACTCGACCTTAGTATTTCTGGCGAAATTGAATCAACAAACTGGTAGAAAGATGGGAAGAAGTAGGGAACAATGAAGGAGGGTACATAATTGATTGGAGCATTATTATTTTTGCTGTTAAAATTTTATGATTCCATTAAATTGATAATTGACGTAGTTATTATTTTGGTTGTTAAAATTCTTTGATTTCTCTGAAAATAAATGTTTAAAAAACGACGGGAACCTTTGCAACAACTGAATCTATTAATAATGATGTTTATTATATTTTAAGAGTTTTTACCATTAATAATTATACTAATGCATTCTGATAATTTTCATTGAAAAAATTAAATTTTCATTTTCAACAAGCATTTTTTCACATTTATTAAAAATGTATTATTAAAATATTTTTGTCTTAACTATTTGTTTATTTTTAGTTATTATAGTTTAGCTAATATATTGGTCCTCCGTTTCCGTTGAATATTTAATCCGTTAGAACGAAGTAACAGAAAGATATACTTTTCGCTAAGGTATTTAAATGGGACCCAGACACCCACTTACTATAGACCACATCTACTACAAAATTTCACACTAAGAATAGCTTTAAGAGTTTCGATTCTTAAGTCCTACTCAAATTATATCTTGTCTTTACGGTAATAGACTGCTGACCCTCCGCTAATATAGTACTGATCAGCATTCACTAAAGGCAACTTTCGGACATTTTCGACTTGAGATCGGAATCGCATCATTCTAAATCTTAGGGACATAACGTAAAGTACACCCGATCGGCTAACACAACAGACCATGGTGCAATTAAGTACTGAAAGTGCAAGTAAGTACTTTCTTCATACTTGGTCTGCCTCGTCACCGGAATTTGGCTGATAGGCATATTGATTAATTGCATATTATATTTAATACAAATATAATAAATAAAAAATACTTGCTTTACTGTATGTAAATAGCATTGAATTTTACGCTTTGTCTAATAACATGAGTGGTTTGATGGATGTTCCTTTATAAGCTCACATGACAGTCACTGCTAAAATAAGTTAATCTAAAATTGTATTAAAAATCTTGATACGATTATTTTTATTTATCGCATAGACTTATCACTTCATTATTTATGATTCAAAAAGTATTGATGATTAAAATTAATGATTAAAAAGAATTTCGTAATTTTTTAGTGGTCTTCGTGGTCATCATTGCTTATCGGTAAAACCATTTCAACTGCCGAAGGTTATTTTGTCGGTTATTTATCGTTCATTCTTTGGGCTTTACTATTTTCTGGTCTTGCAGTCAGATTAGTAATGGTCTTTGCACCATATGCTTGTGGTTTGTTTTATTTTATATGTTTAAAGCTATATACATGATAATATCACATAATATCAATATATATTAAGGCTTATAATTGTGATTTAAAATTTACAAATCAAATTACAATGTTATCAATATTTTAAAACGAAATATTTACATAAAACTTAAAATACTTAAGTTTGTAAATTAAATAGATTTGAGAACGAAGTCAAAGATAAGCTTTTAAGAACATTTAAACAGAGTTATTTAAACAGAACATTACAGTTTTAAAGAAATTCAAAATTAAATATAAATTTATGTAAAATTAAAGATATAAAATATTCGAAAGGAGTTGTAATAAAATATTACATCTTTAAAAATACAAAACTAAATGTTAATTAACGATATAAAAATATTCGGAAAGAGTTTTTATTACAATATTACAGTTTAAAGAAATACAAAACTAAAATACAAAATTAAAGATATAAAAATATTCAAAAAATGTAGAGTTTTAAAAAATACAAAGTTATATAAAAATGATTAAATTGACATTTCTATTAAATATATTTATATTTACAATCTATTTTGATATTATTGGTTTGTGCAAAAAAAATAGTGTTCCTCAGAAAATTACTTAAACAAAACTTGTTTAAATAATATGTGATATTGTTATTAAATAAAAGTTTCAAAAATGTCTTCATCTGACTTTTTATCAGAACACAACCACAAACCTAATATATCACTCAATTTTAATTCGTAATTATTTTTGTTTTTTTATTATAAATGATATTGAACGTTTATATAATTTTAATAATATTCTGACCTTATGATTACACCACTAACTATCCGTGAAATAATTATTAAAAAATATCACGAGAAGACACAGATTCAAACTTCATTCGATACGAATATCCCTCGATCAACGATATCGGGTATCTTAAAAAGATACATAGAAACCGGTCAAATTGGAGCACAACAAAATGAAAACTGTGGTAGAAAAAGAAAACTGTCTGATTCAATTGACAGAGCACTCGTGAAACATGCTTTGTTAAATCATAAAGCAACCTCAAGAACAGTACAAACTGCTGTTGGTTTGGATGCCATGAATGTGAATCTTAAAACCGTCAAACAATCATTAATAAAATGTTGTTTATGTTCATACCGACCTCTAATATCACCTTTACTGTCTAAGTGCCAAAAAGATGTACAATATAAATGGTGTAAATTGTATGAAAAGTGGGATGTGTTTCTTTAAAAGAAGGTAAAATAAATAATGTTTATATTACACATAATATTTTTTTCATTAAATTGTAGGTTTTTACCGATGAATCTGATTTTGATATATGTCCTTCACGATCACAATATATTAGGTTGATGCAAAAGAAATGTCATTTTTAATGTATTTAATATTCATTAAAAATTTAATATTTATATTAAATTTAATTCATTTTTAAGGTATTTCATATTCATTGTATGAAATATTTAGAAAATCATTAATAAATAGATTCATATTTAAATTTACTTTAAAGCTTAAACTTTACTCTATATTTTGATACCAAGTATGACATTATTGTCGTTAATTTAATTTAATTTGTATTTATTTTATTTTAGAAATGTTAGAAAAGAAGGAAATGAGAACAATTTTATTCCACAATTTCGAACTAGATCGAAAAGCGATAGAAACAGCTCGGAATATTAACAATGTATTTGGACAACATACCAATAATTTACGAACAGTACAACGTTGGTTTTCTAAGTTTCGTAGTGGCAACGAGAGCCTTGAAGATGAAGAACACGGTAGTCGACCATCACAAGTTGACGATGACCATTTGAAGAAGTTAATCAATGCCGACTCGCATAAAAATTCACGGGAAGTCGCTCAAAAACTCAACGTTCACCAATCAACAGTTGTTCGCTATCTGAAGAAAATTGGGAAAGTAAAAAAGCTGGACAAGTGGGTGCCACACAAATTAAACGAAAATCAAAAAATGGTCGTTTTAACGTGTGTACTTCTCTGCTTTTGCGTAATCAAAGCGACCCGTTTCTGGATCGAATTGTAACGTGCGATAGAAAATCGATCGTATACGACAACCGGTGACGTTCAGCTCAGTGGCTGGATTTCAATGGGGTTTCAAAGCCTTTCCTGAAATTAAAATTACATCAAAATGTCATGGTAACTGTTTGATGGTCCGCACACGGTTTAATTCATTACAGCTTCCTAAAACAAGGCGAAACAATTACAGCGGAAAAGTATTGTCAGCAAATTGACAAAATGCACAAAGAAATACAAAAAAACGGACGGTATTACTTAATAGAAAGGGGCCAATTCTTCTACATGACAACGCTCGTCCACATGTTGTAAGAAAGACCATGCTGAAGTTAAACGAACTGGGATATGAAACTTTGCCTCATCCACCGTACTCACTAGACCTTTCAAACATTTCAGAAACCAAGGAGATGCTGAAAGAGCCTTGAATGACTTCATCGCCTCCAGAACTCCAGAATTTTATGAAACTGGAATAAAAAACTTGTTACCCGTTGGCAACAGTGTGTTCAATGTAATGGTTTTTATTTTGACTAATAAAGTTAATTCTAAAGTTATGTTCATTTAAAGTTGACGGTTGAAAAACGACATTTCTTTTGCATCAACCTGATAAAGGAGAAAGAAAAGATCAACTAATTAAAAATGAACGCACAAGGCAACATCGACCATTTCTTAAACGAATAATTGTCTGGGACTGCTTTTCAAAAGAGGGAACAGGAGCCTTAGAAATAGTTGAATGAACTAAGAAAAGCACAAAAATATCCTTCAAAATAACCTGTTACCTCTAATGAATAAATGTCATTTATCTGTAATTGGTATTTTTCAGCAGGATAATGCTCCGTGTCATAAGTCCAAGTCTGTAACTTCATTTTTAGAAAGCTAGAACATTACTGCCACTAATCTGGCCACCTTATAGCCAAGATCTCTTTCTAATAGATAATTTATGGTCTTTTGTCAAAAAGAAAGTTCACACTGCGCATATAAATACCAAAGAAGAACTCATAAATACAATAAAAGATATATAGAGCAATAATCCGGACATAAGGGTGCTTGTCATGTTCTCATCGACTGTATGACTTGACAAATTCAAGATTGTATTAATGCAAAAGGAGAACCCATAAATAATTTATTAACGTTATTCGGTCTCTCTTTTTCTAAAAAGTCTTATTAGAGTTTGCATTGTCTTTGTTTCTTATAAAAATAATATAATTATTATGGTGGGCAAAATTGAATAAAGTCAAAATGTTATCGTGCGATAGAAATAGTCAGAAACACCCAAAAGCTCTCATAAATATATACAATGATTTATTAGGTCAAAAAAATGTCAAAAAAATTTTTTGGGTCAAAAAATTTCAAAATAAGAAAGAATAAGTCAAATTTGAAAAAAATATTTCAAAATATGAAAAAAATATGTTAAAAAAAGTTTAATTAAGTAAAAAATGTCAATTAAAAAATAATTTTAAAAAAGTATTAAAAATTTAGAAAAACAATATTTAATAAGTTTTTATAATTTTAAAATTGTTCTTGTTTATTTTATTGTATTAATTCTTTATTTATTCTTAATATTCAATATTTGTCTAAATATGCAATTAATTTTCCTCAATTTTAAATTTTTCCATTCTTTTTATTAGCTCACTTTCTATATAGGTATATATATATATATATGCGTATCCATGGAATTTAGAAACCTATTTGTGAAGGCTTTTTTCAATCGATTTTCTTCAAATTTTGCACACTTACTCATTCACGATGACAATAATGATTATGTAAAAATTTAATCGAAAAAAACTTTTAAAGTCCCAAATGGGAAAAAAACGGAAAATTCGGAGTTCCAGAAAAATATTAACTGAAAGATATCTACTTATAAATTATAAGTAGTTTATATTAATTTTTTATTGTGTTTTTTTCATTAAAATTTTTTAAATTTTAAAAACTTTGTTGGTAAAGTAGAGTTCTGTCTGCATAAAGAATGGATATAAAAATTTTATTTTTTGATTTACTAGTTTAATTTATCTTATTTGTATTTCTTCTTTATTCAATCTCATTGTTTTGAAGCGAATGTATCCGCAACTGTTTCATGTAACCTGTGTAGCTAATTTACTGCACAATTGTGCAATGAAAGTGAAGTCGAAATATGCAGTTGTAGACAACTTAATTGCTACTGTCAAGTTCTCACAGTAAGGAACTGTGAACGGCAAGACCTATTTAAAATTATTGGACAACCATCTCAGCCTGTTGTCACGAGATGGACCACATTGTTGCATGCAGCTTTCTAATACGCGGAGCATTTGCAACAGTTCGAAAGATTGTTAATTCCATTATATACAATAGGCTCTTTATTGCTCACGCCAAAGAAATGGTCACAGGTTCTACTCTTCCCAAACTCTTGATCAACATTTTACAATATAACTCGCTTGCACACTTTGTAGAACGTTGTGAGTCTCCAAACTATCATAAACGGTAACCAGTTCAAGACCTAAAAAATATATCCGTTGGGGCGGATCCGTGTGCCATTAGAAATTTTTTTGATATATTTGTTCTCTTAACTAATTTTTTTAAGGTAAAAAAAGTCAAAATCTAGGAAAAATAAAGTCAAAATTTTAATTTTTTAGGTCAAAAAATTACCCGCCCTAGTAATTATATTTTAATTAATTTTTACAGAAATGATAAAATTTTATTGATATGACGTAACGACGAATTTAATTGAGCGACCAATTTTTTAGAAAATCTTACATAAATATTTTATTTTTTATGAACGCACAAAGCAACATCGACCATTTCTTAAACGAATAATGATCTAGGGCTGCTTTTCAAAAGATAGAACAAGAACCTTAGAAATAGTTGAAGGAACAATGAACTCAGAAAAGCACTAAATTTTTAAGTTAGTGGGATGTAAAATTTTAAGAAAGGTAGGTTTGGAAATTTTTGTACAGAGATAAATAACATGAAAAAAATATACAGAGGGATTAATTTGAGCGACATTGTATATATATTTGGGAATGTATTAAAGAAAAAAGATCTAGATTGATTACGGATATCGTTTTAGGATTATAAAAAGTCCTAACATGGCGAAGTTTATCACGGTATTTTAGTATAATATTATATATATATATATATATATATATATATATATATATAT
>MQRK01252912.1:0-43331 GCA_001938485.1 Girardia tigrina | reverse complement strand
TTCAAAACAAAAGCACCAAATAGTAGGTGTAAACCAATATTGGGCGCCTTTTCAATTTTTTTCCACCTACTATTAAAATAGTAGGTGTCCTACTATTTCATGTTATCCGTTAGTATTTTGCAAAACTTCAGTTACTTTTATCAATTTAATAACTATTTGTAAAAACTACTTAAAATTTTAAACGAAAATACTAGATTAGGAGCAAAGAAATTAGGCAAATTTATTTTAATTTTTTAATTATTATTTATGTTTTACTAGACAAGACTTGACTTGGAGAAAACTCGGTGACAACCATTCCCTTATGAGGGTTGCTTTTCTATATTATATATTTGTCCCTTAAACCTATGGGAGGATTATATTTGCAATTGTAGAAAGTTTAACAGGTGTTACTTAGACAAATAAGGATATATCAAATGATTATTGCAAATATTTATGCCAATTTTTAGATTATATTTATTAAGGGTTGGAAATTGAGTTGTAATTTTCAACATACATTTAAGACTTATAAATTCATGTGTAAAAATAAGAGACAAATAGAAATTTTTTTCTAAAACTTATTTCAAAATATTACCGCTACTCATTTCAGGAAAATTTCTTTGGTAAATAAAAATATTTTACAAATAAATAAGATATTCGTTCCTTTTAATCATCGAATTGAAATTATTCTTTTTGAGATTTATCAACAAATAATCATTGTAATAAGAATAGTTATTTTTTAGTTATGAAAGGAACTAAAATTTTACTTTTAAATTAAGAAAAAAAATTGCAAACAAAATGTTCTTATGATAATCTATTTTTTACATCTATTTGATATAAATATTTCGTTTATCTTGAAAAATCGAGCTATCAATTTAAAATTTATAACAAGAGAACTAAAATTTGTGATTTAAACAAAAACTAAATTTTAGTCACTTAAAAATATATTTAAAGACAATATATTATGACGGATCAACGTCATCTTCAGGTCATTGGTTAATAATTTAATTCACCTTTATACAATCTCTTTATTTACCACCCTCCCAAATATACCATATCTTCTTTGCATAGAAAAAAATTCATTTGACGAAAAAAAGTCGAAAAAAATCAAAAAAATTAACTGATAATTTTAAATAAATCTTATTTATTTTTAAAATAAAGATTATTTGGATTTCTTCGTTTTTTGTACTATTTTAATACATTAGTAAGTTAAAAATAAAGATGATATCAATTTTATATAAATGTCCATTTCACAAACTGGCATATACACCATAATATATAAAAATTATACTTGTTCCAAACAATTATCTATATATTATATAACCAATAATACCTCTATAATTTACCACTTTTTTCAAATCGCGGAAATTGGCAAATTACAAATGGATTGTCTGTATAAATGCAAAACTAATGATTGTGCAATCGATTGCATGAAATCACCCTAATTAAAAATTCTCAATAAGCTCGTCAAGAATTTCTATTCAACATTGATTTTAGGGCAACACGACCTAATTAACAGTTCTTCATACGACACTCTCATAAAAAACTATCAAAATTCTTACAGAATCTTGAAAATGTATCAATATCACTATTAAGAACACCAACATGGGTTTTCGAACATTTATTTTCAATACAGTCAAAATTGTCTTTCAGACAACTCTCAGCAAAACTTTCGTAATTCGACATCGTTCTAAATTGATAACTTTTAGTAATGTTTTTTAATAAACAACTATTCGAACAAATTGTTCATTATTTTCATATTTTATTTTTAAAGTTCAAATTTTGTAATTTTAGTAATAATTTTATTTAAAAAATTATTTTGCGTAAAGAACATTTATTTAATTCAAAACTTAGTTAAAACTATTTACTTTATTTAAATTTTAATATGAAAATTTGAATTGATTTAATATTTTAAAGTTTTTTTAAATCTTATGTTGTACTTTAAAATTCAAATTATACTCCAATAATTATTTATTGTGAACATATAAAATATCAATTTTCCACCTGGGTGGGAGAAACACATTTCCAAATACTAAACTCAACATACAAAATTCAACAAACCAATTTCAACATACAAAATTTAAAGTATTCCTCACATTCACATTTTTTCCAATGTTTTGCATTGAAAAGGAAGAAATTTGATATCTGCTTCCTTCAAACATGTGTTGAGAAGATAATTCTGAATTTTATTTTCAAATCAAACTCAACGAATATCTACAAAGAGAAGATATCAGAATGATCCACAAAAGGATGCTTAGAAGACTGATGGAGAAATAGAAAAGAGGGAGAAACATTGCGAAGGAGCTGACAATAATTTGATTCACGTTATATGATGCAGGTGTTAATTTTTGTTTTAGAGTTATCACAACTATCATAAATTCTAATAATTTAAATAAAGTCAATTAGATTTACAGAATAAGAAATTAAATAATTTAAGAAAATTAATTTAAGTTTTTAAATTTGACGTTAAAAATACAATTATAATTTTGAGTATTGTAAATTTATCTGAGGATGAGATCGATATATTAAAATATGGACTTAAAACATTCAATAAAATCAAAATTTGATAAATTAAAATTTCAATTAAAGATCGAAGCAATGTATGGCTATTATTTATGTAATATTTATTATTTTCATAGCTTTGGTTTCGGATATTTTAAGCATGTTTTGAATAAAAACACTTCAGATTATGTATATAAAAATACTAAACAAACAATACAGGTTTTTATTTTAAAATGTTTATCTAAGAAAAATATTAAAGTAAGTAAATTTGATATGGAAAATGCGATAATCTTCTAAAAAGTTTGCATCCAATAGGTTCTCAACCAGCAAAATTATTCGGACTTCCGAATGTGCTTAAAAATGGATTACCTTTAAGACCCGTTTCATCGATGATTAGAACTTCTCCATATATGGTAGAAAAATATCCAGATTTAAAATAAAAACCTTTGATATAATCTGAATTTATGTGTCGTGATAGTTTTGAATTTGCTGATTTCATTTCTTATTAATGCAGAGTGAAGGAGAATTTATGATTTAGTTTGATATATCAAGTTTATTTACAAATGTTTCTTTGGTTGAAACTTTGAATTTGTGTTGTGATCTCTAGAAAAATAATAAATCACGCATCATGTTATTGATGAGGTTTGATTTCATAAATTAGTAAGTTTTTCAACATTAAATGTTCATTTTATTTACAATAATGAGTGGTATAAGCAAACTGATCGAGTTCAATGTTATCATCAAAGTTAGCTTCTAGTTTTTTTAAGGATTAAAAATGCAATTGGTTATGTAATCAATATTTTTGCATTTATTTACAGGTGAATTAAATTATTAATCATTAATCTGCAGATGACGGTTGATCTGTCGAAATATATTGTCTTGAAATATATTTTTTTAATAGATGACTTTTTTTAATAAAAAAAATTATCCATATTGAAGCTTATTATATAAAATTTAATTCAAAAATTGATAAGTCATTTGAATGTTGAAATATATATTGGATATAAAAATTGACATCTCAATGTTTGAAGGTGAATACAACACGTATTAAATTATTTTTAAAAAGCATTGGAAGAATTTTTGTTTGAAATATCGTAAAAAAATTATTGTTCAAAATAAATGTATCAGAGAAAAACAAAAAAAACTAACTAATGAATTTTGTATGAATAAAAAGTATAAATGAATAGAAAATTTAAAAGAAAAATAAATAATAACGACTTGATGTTTCTTTGATAACATATTTCCACATTAAAATAAAGCTACTATTATGTTTTTTAATTTAGAAAAAAAACTATAGAATTTTATCAATTATTTACAAACAAAAACAGTCACATTTTAATTAATTAAATTCAATGGAGCCATCAATTAAAATAGTATTAAATTTTAATTTATTATTCATAAAATTTTCTAATTCTCTGCTTTCTATTAGCACGCTATTTCAATACTGTTTTTTGTATAAACACGTAAAATTAGAAAAAAAACAGAAAAGAATATTAATTTTCATTTTAAAAATTTAATATTCCAAATTAATTTTAATCAAATAAACACAATATTTAAATTTCCAATACATGTTTCGTGTTAATATTTTATGTAGAACAAATGAAGATATTGAAAATCAATTAAATGTAAAAATACAGATTGTTTATAAACAGAATTGAAAGCACAAAACAAAAACAATAAATATTATTGTTTTAAAATTATTGTTTCATTATTTATGATTCAAATTTAAATTTTCACTGCGAAATATCATTTTTCCAAATAATATAGACCTTCATAGATCCTTCTAACATCATTGTCCTAATCAATAGATTCCTATTTAGGAATTTTTCTCTTACCAAAATATTTAGTAAATAAGAATATTTTAAAAATAAAAATTAGACATCCGTTCTATTTAATCATCGAATTGAAACACATTAATTCAACTTTGTTGTGACTAAAACCTTTGTATTATCACATATTTGTCGAACTGCTTATTTACCGCATTTAAGTCGAAGAGTAAAGGTTTGATGATTTACAGATTTTTTCCAATTGCTTTATCTGGAATCAACTCGTCAAGATAAGCATTTAGAAATATAAAAATAAAGATCGAAGTTTATGACCATATTAAAATTTCGTAGTTTAGGTAAAATAACATACCACAGAATTTCGAGATAAATGAAGAGTCACAGAAAAAATTTGTATAGGTACATATGAATATGTGATTACTTATGGTGTGAGTTTCTTTAAAACCATTTTTTATAATTATTCATTCAAAACATTTTCTTATCAAGAATATATATATATATATATATATATATATATTTATTGTTTCAAAATATTACGTTATTTTTAAAACTTTTATAACTCTAGAACCACTTCCTTATAATAAAAATTAGATGTTTGTAATCAATATAAAATATTCTTTCTGATGACTTCATTTGTCCCAAAATTTTGATTAACGTAATTTGACCTAAATTATGTAATCTCTGTAGGTACACATCCATATTTGTTAGATATAACTTTATAAATAAATAAGTTAATTGAAACATTTAAAAAAAAGGTATGACTACGAGACATGGTATTATAATAAAAATTAAGTTTTAATAAATAGAATATTATTAGTTAATAATTCCAATTTGTATTTTAGATATTAAAGCGCTTCCTTTTCGTCAATTTCGAATGTTAATTAATGGGTTGAGGTGTATTATTGATAGATATTCACATAAATATTGGTCAAACTGTGAATTTAAACTCTTTTATTTGAATAGAAAACTTATCATTTGAAACAGCAGATATTACATTATCATAATTCATTTAAATAATTTTGAATGTTTACTATTTCGGGTTTTCTCCAAATACGATTTTTCAGAAACACTACTTGTTTCTTCAATTATGGCCTCTAATCTCTACTGTGGTATTGATCATCAGGCCATTTAGAAAGTTATCTTACAAAACTAGTACTCAATTATAGAAAAAGGTTTTATGATTTATACTCAGAATAGTATTATGGATAATATTTTTAATCAATAAATTTTTACTGTGAACAGTTTATCATTTCAAAACAATCTTTATCTTTGTTCTAACAAAAATCGATTTTTTTTTATAAATACACAAAGTGTATTTAATTATCTTTAATATTCAATTTTTATTACAGTTATATTCATTTATTTATTAAAGTAATTCAATTCTCAGCGCCAGAGAGACTGAGGATCTTAATATAGCCCAATAGAGAACCGCCATATAAGTTACGAATCGGAAAGATGGTTACCACGACATATGTTGGACTATCACCAAAAGGGAACAGTAAACACTAGATCAGAAAACAGAATGACAGATTTTTTGAACGCACACGTATATGATGAGCGACTGTTGGTAAAACCGACGTGACTGACCAAGAAGTGATCCTGAGAGAAGTATAAGTATTATGGGTCGAAAACTTAACAAATAGAGATATATTCAACTGTACTTTCTCACATAGCACTTAAAATCTTTCTACGACAAGGCTTTACAAAATCACTGAACTAAGTATCACGATTGATTATTCTCAATAAGTTATTCGAATTGTGCCGTGTATGGAAAACTCGCACTACCTCGTCTAAAGCAGTTTTTTGTATTAATTTCCAAAATTAAATCATAATACAAATTCAAATTTTCCCAAAGAAAACTAAGTATTATTCAAAAATTTAATATGTAATTTCTGTAACAATTTATAATATTAATTTCCCCAAAATAAAAAAAACAATCATTACTTCATATTTTATTCAAAAAATAATAATTATTCGAAATTAATAAAACTTATTTCATTAATTAACATTCTTTTTAAGAAAAAAACACCGAAGAAATCAAACTCTATCATTTAATCTTTATCTGGAAAAAAGAAGATTTTGAAGATATTTGAAAATGCAGATTTTTTATAAACAGAATTGAAAGCTAGATAACAAAAAGCTAATATGCCTAGAACTAAGGTTTGGATGCTGGCAAATATATTGTAAAATTGGCTTAAGGATTAGGATAACGAGCTGAATTTAAATATAAGACAATTTTTATTTCTGGATAACTACACTGTACATTCCCATAGTATTCCCTAGGACAAAATATAAAATTCTTTTTACCAAACATGACCACAGAAACACAACCAATTGATCAAAGCGTAATACCAAATTAATGAACATCTATGTAAAATAATAAATTTAATTGATATCAAAGAACCATTTACTATAACATTTATTAATACATTATATTGAAAGATTGTGATTCTAGGACCAAAGAAACAATTAAATAGTGTTTCTTAGAAATTTATTAGAAATCTCGAATTACATGAAGAACCAAAAATTATCGAAAGTGAGGAACTTTTATTCAATTTTGAAAGAACCTAAATATGTGAATGAAATTGATAACTCAATTGAAATGAATGAATATATTGAAATAGATATATATATAACAACATAAATCGATTGAGGAAATTATAAGGATAAGGATAGCAGTGAAATTTAATGGACCCTGAATTATCACTATTTGTCAATACAAAGGTTCTTAGTAAGTTTGGTTACAAAAAAATATATGAAATAATCATTGACAATTCATCAAAGGTAAAGAAGCAAATTTTTAAAAACAATATCTTCATTACGCTTCAATTACAATTTTATTTTATTGTTGATCTGACATTTTACAAGTATGTAATAATAATTTGTATTTTACGTATTACTATGAAGATTCATTATATAAAATACCTCGACATAACGACACTTTGATCGGGACTTCTGCTTTAAACGGAGGCCACTATAAATATTGTAGAATGTTTTTTTCATCATCAAGTTCACGAAAATTATTAATAATATTATTAAAATAACTAAAAATATTCTTCATCATTTATAGAGGCCTCTGTTTAATGCGATAGAACCCTTTCATCTGTCTAGGTTACATTGTAACATTAATAATAAAAAATTCACTTTAAATTCATTTGTATCAATTAAATAATTCAAATTTTCCACCATAAAATTATTATTAGGAAAATAAATTTTTGTTAATTTCTGTTACGATTTTATGATTACAAAATTTTCCAAAATGAATGAAAAGAAATTTTTTATTCAAAATTATATTAATTATATTTACTTTTTAAATCAACAAAAACAACTTTGTATCGTAATATAATCAACAAATATTACCATCAAATCTTCGTCGGTGACAAATGAAAATATCGAAAATCCATCAATAATATCTTCGATTTCAAATGTGATTTCGTGGGAATTATTGATCTTCGAATTATCGGAAATATCAATCACCAATTTCCCATCATCGAATTCTTTCAGATCGTTTTTCATTGCGTTTTGATTGTCACAACTCGTTCCGATTGTCGACGAAAGAGAATTCGGTATCGATGAAGTGATTTCCGACATTTCCGAATCGCAACCCGATGTCGAAGTCGCTTCCACAAATTTTTTCGTCGATTCTTTCAAAATAATTCCATTCTTATTATTACTACTATTCGATTCGGATTTTAAAATTGAAGTCATTCTAAAGAGAAATTTCGTTGTTTTTGTTTTCTGTTTTTTTTTAATATTTACTAAAGACGATTGTACAAGAAAAATGTTTTTGTAGTTTTGGTTTAGTTTGTTTGTTTTTGAATCACAGATTTGAAATAAAATCCAATTTGAATAATAATTTTCATTCGGAAAATTAAGATAATTTAAAAAGATGGAAGGCCAATATTAGTTAATCTACTAATTGTGACAGTTATTTGCCTTAACTGACCTACTTTACTCAGCTGGGTATTTGCGCTATATAGATTTTTAGTTTTTTTTTAATATTTTGAATTTGATTTCATTAATTATGATCTATTTAAATATTATCAATAAAATATTTGCGTTAAACAATTATTATGTGAATTTTTTCAAAATAAATAAATATTTATAAAATTTTTTGTAAGTAGGTCAAATATTATATCGACCAATGAAATTGCTTCTAACAGATATGAATATATTAATTTGTTCTTTGATCAACTGAAAATCTTAATCTTTCCTGCATATAATATATAATAAAAATATTTTTAAAAAATTATTAATAAATTATTATTATTTTATTATTTCTAATTTATTTACTTGATAAAAATTAGCAAAAATGTATATTATGATAGAAGTTAATTTTTTTTAAAAAAATATGAATATTTTTCTATTTTATTAATTAAATTTTTATTAACTTTATTGTTATTAATAAGGTATTATTAAATAATTGTTTTTTTTTTAAATTAAGTTTAATTTAGTTTGATTATTGGTTAGTATATTCAAATTTTCAAAATTTATTTAATTAAATCGAATTTAAATTATTCTTAAGTAATGCTCATTTACGTTCTTTTTTATTCAAATTTCATAAATTTGAAAAAGAATAATAATCATAACATTTGTAAATGTACATAAATATAAAATTAAAACTAAACTACTATAATTGTCAGTGAGGCTCACCATCAGATTAGCTGTCTGTGTCTCAACTATTTTTCTTATCTATTACTAATAATATAGATAAATGAAATTGACATAAACTCCTTTCAGTTAGAAACTTATTTTCTTTAATAATAATCATAGTATTGCTGCTGAATGAGTTTTGTTGTTGATGTTGTTTTTATTAGTTTTTTTCATCAATGTGATACTAATCAAATATTATTGCTACAAATTTTTAAATAAACATTATTCTAATTTATTATTTTTATCATAGTTTTTTTTCGTATTATTTTGTAATAATCGCTGAAAAAAAGAGAAATAGAAAGCGATTTGTTATTTTCAAATCAATAAATATCATTTAAAATAATACTGTACAATAAATATTTATAGATATAATTATCGAATATTTATCGATAATAAATGATAATTCTAACAAAATAACTTTAATTTATTTGTAGATCCATTTATTTTAAATTACTTAGATATATCAGTTTTTTTTAATCTATGAAGTACTCTTTCGGTTTAGGTAAAGAAAGAGGTGTAAGATGTACCTAAAATTTAAGAACTTAAAAATTCATAATTTTTTACCGCTTCATTAAACAAAATTGCAATTATATGTCTAAGAAAAAAAAGCACGAAAAATGTTTCTCTTGGACATTTTATATTGCACATATTTATCTGAATATAAAAAACTAAAGCAAGAAACAAACTGGAAACAAAACATGATATGCGTTTAGTATTGTCTATAACTATGCCCAGGATTTCATATCTGGTAGATAAAAAGCAGGAGCAGACTCCTCATTAAAATTAATTTGACAATATTCATATTTATTTGATATATATTTATTTGCATGAATAAACATTATTTTTAAAAATTGTTTTCATTTATATCGGTCAAGGGGGGTAGCTGGTATTCTTAGCAGTGTAGATGAAGGTGCTATTTAAAAAAAAGTAAGGAACCCTAGGATATTTTTTTATTATATTAAATTTTTAATTATTTTACCTTTTAATTTTAATATAAAAATATTATCTATCAATAAAATATACAAAAAAAACTTCCATTTTTCAACAAAATAAAATTTTGTGTCAATAATTTGTTTAATGAGTTATTATTATTATTGTTATCAAAAAAAATTTGATAATACAAAATAATTTTCAAATGTCAAGAATTTGACTACAATATAATAGCAAAAATCAAATGATATTAAAAATTCATATAGTAAAATATTAAATGTCTATTTAAAAATTCATCAAATTTATCAGCGTTATAAATCTTTCACCGGCGTATAAATCTGTACAATTAATCATTTAGAATAACTGTTTTCCTGTATTGTTTGATTATGAATATCTATTTAATCAATAAAATTATAGCTTATTTACATATTTATATATCGAAATTTATTCAATTTTAGTGATTAATTCTTTTTTTTGAAATTAAAAAAAAAATTACAAAAGTTCCTATACACCATTTTCAAGTTAATAATTAATAAATAGAATGTATTATGTAAATAGCTTTTTCTGTCTATTAACAACATCAATATGATTTTTCAAACAATTATTATTAATTAATTATGAAGAATTATTGGTTAACATTAAATCTAAACATTTAAAAAAGTATCAATAAAATTAATATATTCAAAGTATTAATTACATTAAAAAGTAAATATTACATTTAAAAAATATTTTAAGTCTTTTTACTTTAAAATTAAATTATTTTCAATTAGTAGAAATCAAAGAAAATATCAATCAGCCATCTCGGTAGGAGAAACACAATCCGAATCAATATACAACATTGAAAATATAAAACAACAAACAATTCAAAACATTCCTCACACTGTCATTCACTTAAGTCATCAAAATTTAAAACACGGGAAATAATTTTTGGCACTTCCAATATTACTGTTTCATCATTTAACGTTATTTTTCCACTTTAAAAATGATTCTCCTATTGTCTTATGTTTTGTTTTAAGAGAATACCGAGATAGAAAACAATTATTACGTGACCTATTTCATCTACTTTTATCACAATCCTTTGTCATTTCTATATTCTATTATAATTCATAATTAAAATTCTTTTTCTGTACATTTTTTCTTTTATTTTGTTAAAAACGTCAGTTTAAGATATACGAATTAAATCTGCTTATATAAACAAGTACTGATTGTGTAATAGGCGAATAATTGTGTCGCATAAACACAATCAATAAGGTTTTCGAGAGACCCGTTTACACTTTAATTTTAGGATCTAAAGATCTGATATATAAGAAATAAAAAAAATATTAAAAACAAAATTTTTATTGTTAAAGAAATTGGGAGTTTCTTTAATCAATATTTATTTTTACTTCAATCAGTAAATTAAAGTAAATAGAGATGAATATAGAACTATTTATCATATCATGAGACCCATTTTCAGCTTTGTTATGGCTATACTTATTACTTTGATCAAGCGTTCTTGAGATTTGACGTTATAAATATTTATCAGATTCTCAAGTTCCAATGACTAAAGCAGTTTTCGATTTAAAATAAATTGTTATCTATTTAAGATTATCTTCAGTGAATTATAAATGAAATTTTCAAGAAATAATTGTGGCTTTCAAAATGATTAATTGTGAAAAGAAACATTAACTAAAATTTATTATTTAATCTCAGAATAATTGATTTTGAAAACTTATTTCAAATTAAACAAGAAATGCAATTATAAATGAAATATTTATTAACGAAATTTCTATTTATAAATGATTTAATGTTTGATAGATAAATAGTAAAATTTATTTAGTTTATTTTACTGATCTTAAAACTGTTTTATAAATTATCACGACCGTATTTAAATTAAAGATCAAACTTATAATACTGTTTTTTTTTAATTTCGAACGAATTCACAATAAAATAATTTTAAATTATTTTTAATTTTCAAGGTGATCACGTAGATTAATACACAATTCGTACAATATCATTCCAAATCACATGATTATTTAAAACTTTCAACAAAAACAATATAAACGAGTATAGAAAGTAATATTTATGTTTAAGATACAATTACAAAGGTTAAATATACATATTATTTAGTCGCAAAACTCGGATTAGAACGCTTACTGATATTTCAGAAGATTTTCAAGAAATACTTTATAAATAGTTGGAATATAATTAAAAAATTAGAAAATTAACGCTATTAAAAAACCCTGGATGGATGGGGCTTAAAACGGACGAGTTAACAAGTGTCATCCTTCAAATGTCATTTTGATATTTCAGTGTCGGTTTAAAATAATCATAATAATTTTGAGGTATCAAAAAAAATTTTAATTTATTTTTTTTCAATTATACAAATTTGTATTGCGAGGAATATTTTCTAGTGGTGTTTATTGTTCGTTGCATTTTGGTATGTAATTTTCGAATTATCTCTTCTACTCAAACTGAAAATTGATATTTTAAATGTTTAAAATAATTTCTAAAATATGTTAATTTTAAGATTTAGTAAATAATTTGTAATTATAAATTATTCTAACTATATATTAATTTTTTAATAAACAAATATCATGTAACTATTTTTGTCGAATAATTAGTTTGGAAAGGATACTTATTTTATCAATCAAGAACGATGTTTAATTACAAAAATTTTGTTAAGGATATTTCTGAGGACAATTCAAATCCATAATATTAAAAAATATCGAAAAACATCAATGTTCTTAATATGTACTTTTATTTTTTAACAAATAAATGATCGCTATAATGAATATATTAAATTACAAAACTGAAAAGATAAAAAATAAACGTTGATTATTTGTTATTTAAAATAGTTTTTAACTCAATCTGAAATCACCAAAGTAATTAAAAATTGTTCATATTTCAATGAGTGTCTAACAATGTAAATATAAAAACACTTATGAATTATTACAGACAAATTTACGTTAATCTTTAATAAAATAAATTAATCAGAAAACATTGATAAGATGTTTTTCTGTAACATTTTTATATTAAAAAAATTAATAATTAAATTTTATTATCAAATTATATAAAATAATAATTAAAAAAAAACAATTCAAAACGAAATTTTTAAGAAAAAAAACATTTTCTTTTTTTTATAATTTTTTGCTACGGGTTTTTTTTTGTTTAATTGCATAAATGTTTTTCTCATTACTTTGTCTTATTACCGATGAATCAACGAATCAATCGGGCATACAATATGTATTTGCGTGTGTGTATTTGTGTAGTGTGTCAGTGTGTCGGGGGTGCGTGTATGTCACGTACGTGAATTTTATTAACTACAATATTTGAATTTTGAACTAAAATTGATTAATTTCAAATTTGAACATTCATTGATTAAAAGATAATTACAATTTATTGATAATTAAATTGATTGAAATAATATATTCAAATTAAATGTGTCAATTTATCGAAAAAAAAACATAATTCATTTTCAATTAAATCCTAAAAGACATTTTTAAAATATAAATTCAATATAAAATTGTTTGGTAAAAAAAAGATTTAACTTAATTTAGGAAAAAAATTTTCTTTTTAGTTATTTTTTTAATTACACTACAAATTTATTTGATCAAATCAATAATTTCTAATTTCCTATTATTTTCCTTATTTGACCGATCGAAATAATAAACAGACTAATTTTATACTTTGACAAATATAATCTTTTGAAATTTGTTTTAAAACGGGGTTCACGACTTGATTTAATCCCATTTAACTTAAATCTAATCTAATTACATACTCGCCAAATAAATAATCGTTTCTTGGGCTTTTTTTGTGTTTCTAATTTTGTTTTTTGTTTGATTTCCAGTAACAAAATTAATAATTTTGCTTTTTGTTTGTAAAACTATTTAACACATTAATTATAGTGAATTAATTCAAGTGAATTTGTTCAATCAAAACTTTTTTTTGACCTTAGCCCTTGGGTCATTAGTGTATCCAGTTATGCACAAGCCTTCGCCACATCTCTCTATTTGTAGTCTCATTTCTCAGATATTCCCTGTTCAATCCACTTCATTCTTTTAAATAGTCTGTCTTACACTTGACCTTTCTCCTTTCACTCTTCCTTCAATCACAACCTTTGCTTGCGCTAGTTTTCTTATCTGATGTCAGTAGAATTTCAATTTCCTTCTCTATATGGTCTCTTCTATTGATTCTGGTCTTTTATCTGTGGGCCTCCCATCTCATTCGAATGGTATTGAACCTCTATGCGCTTTAGAGGGTCCACCCAAACTAAAGAATCACTAGCAGCCCCCAGATAGGCCTCCTACGGGGTCGGATAGTTTCGGTCTCCGAGATCTTTTCAGCTTCCCTGTGAGAAACGACCACCCATGGGTTGTATAGCCATGGTTCTGCATACCTTTGGCTATATTCGTGGACTTCGTACAGCCGCGAAAGGGACATCTGAACTCCTTCATTTGCAGTTAGATCTGCAATCCTAAAAGTCAGATGTGTTTCTTCAGTACCTATCGCTTCTTCCACCGCCTTCGAGATAGTCGGGTGGTCCGTCACGGATTGAATCTGTTGAGGTTTTCTACGACTCTTTCTTCTGTGGTTGTACTGGTTTGCGCTGTTGTCATTGTCGGTTCTCCAATTTCTTCAGTATCATAAAATATAAACTTTAAATACATTTTATAACTTGATATAATATTATTCAGTTGAACTTCTTTACTATAAATATAAATACTTTAATACTTTTATCTAGTATTTCTGTCACTCTCCTCCAGAGAAAGTCGTTGGTTTTCTTTTTTTCCATGTGATCTTCTGCCTTCACCTGTAGTACTCCATTTCAAACGCTTTAAATCTATCAATGCTCTTCTGATTTATTGTCTAACTATTGCAGAAGAAATCACAACTAGTCATATTTAAATCAATGTATAATATAAAATAGAAACATTATAAAAATTCTTCTGTCGTCATTTAAAGTTTACTTTTCTTAGAGTTACTAAATGAGGATGGCGGGAGTTAAAGTTTTGAATTATTTTTACAAATTAATAGTCTTTTGAGGATCATTATTATTATTACTGATATTTCATAAATAATATTGATTAATAATGGCTTATGTTTTTTGCTAAGTATTTTAATAAAATACTAAGTATAATTTAGATAAAGTGTCCAAATGATTAAAACCCAGATTCTATTAAAAAAGCATAAAAATAGATAAGAAAATAAAATTCAAAACACAATGAAAATATAATTCTTTATCAAAACTACTTTCTTTATTAAACTACATATACTAAAAGTGACTTTTTGATCAAATTTACAAAATAAGTCATATATAAATAGAAAAAGAGTTAATCACTAGTGATCTAAAGATCGTAATAAAGCCACCAAAATATATAATATCAGTTAGTTTCAATTAAGTATCATAAAATATAAACTTTAAATACATTTTATCACTTGATATAATATTATTCAGTTGAACTTCTTTACTATAAATATAAAATAAATTAAACATAAAAATTCAAAAATATCTGTAACAGCATGGTAGGTGTACTGCACCAATGGTTCGTATTGTTATTTATAATGAAATCATTGATGTTTATTTATGCAAAATAAATAAATCTCTTTTTCATCAAGTATAATCAGATATAAATAGTGACTGATGAAATTGTCGATGTATATGTCTTCAATGCATTTGTAGTTATGATTGAAGACTATCGGCTTCTATCGAACGATAGTTCGTGGTCGGCAATGTCCCAGTGGTAGCGTGACCAGTCACAATGCCATGAATTTATTGACCTATGTATCAGTTTTTATTCTTATCTATTTGATAAGTTTACGTTATTACTTATACTTAATTTTTCTTTTCTTTCCTATTGGAGATCCATTCATTACTCAGTCGCTCCAGCAAGCAAAAATAAGCCAAAGAAACATTTTTTAGTATATTATAATATTTTTTTATAGAATAAATGATAAACAGTCTAAATAAAGGATAACCGAAATAATTTCTACAGTCAATTTTTGACAATAACAGATTCTGTTTTATTGTCTTTTGTATGAAAGAAGAGAAAATAGATAAAACAATTAAAAATCCCAATTCTTAGAGGGGTTTAGTTGATCAAAGTATTCAAGGAAAGGAAACAAAAATATACAAGGGTATATTTCTTTGATCCATCCGATACATAATGGTATAAAACAAAGTAAAATATTATGGCGTTATGTTGTTACCCTTTCCCCCAGACATATATTTCCCTTTTCCGTGATCCTTTTCGTCTTCTTTTTCTCTTAGTTCGATTCTTTTTGTAAAATAATTTTGTTGGAAAATCAATTTTCATTTTTTTATTTATTGCTCAATAAAGAAGCTCATTGATCAATAACTGTGATCTATTAATTTCTTTAAATATTATAATAAATCAATTATGCCACTATTAAGCGTTTCCCATTACAATAAGTAATATAAATAATTTATAATATAACGTCGTTAGCCATAATAGGATGTGCGTTTTTAGAAGAACGGATAGTAGCAAGAACATCATGCTCAATTCTTCAATAATCCCTTTAAAATTAAATTTCTTATTCTACATTATATATATATATATATATATATATATATATATATATTCACAATGACTTAAGGATTTATTGATTAATATTACATATTAGAAACAATAAGCCATAAGAAAATGATTTATTGCCAACGAGAGATTCTTGATTACTTACCGACTTTAGAGGACTGTGAATTTTTAGTAAAACTGTAATTTTTTCCCTTAGTCCTAGCGATTATCCTTGACATTTGGTCGACTCAAGAAATCTTCTTCTCAATCCATTTACTTAATTCCCAGCATATCCTGATAGACTCATCCAATTAGTCGTACAAGTAGTCAAATTCACCAATATACCAGGTTCAGATTCACCTGACTTTATTACATGTCTTTTTTGTCCATTCTTCCATGACCAGTCAGAAAGTATGCGAGAAACTTATTGCAAAAGTTAGAATGTTATCGAATCAGTCATTCCACAATTAACCCTTCCATTTGGTCACGTTAGATTGATGTGGGGTTCCAAATTTGTTATTTGTTTCAAGGAAATATTGTTAACATTATCATCACTTGTAATCTTACTCGATTGTTGTGTTCCTTTTATTATATTCGTTCATAAATTGTATTTTTATTTTATTTTATTTATCTATTTATAAAAAATACATTGATTATTGTTAGTTATCTGAATAATTAAATAAGATTTTTAGATTAAAAATATAAATTACGTAGGCTGAGTTAATAGTATAATGTAAATTAATATAAAAAAATATTTTCAAATTTCAAATCTCGTGGACGATTTAGGTTTCCTTAACGTGAAAAAGGATGTCATTTTAACTAACTGAAAATAATTCATATATGACACATGTCTATGGTTTGATAAGTTGCTATATGTTGTAGGTCCACTATTTATGAATTATTCTACAATCACATTCTATGGTGAATCAAAAATTTACAAATATATTTGCAATTATATTTACAATCTATTACTCAAGAAATAACTGGTTAGGGACAAACTTTCTATCAAGACAATGTTAAATTAATGTTAATGGAAGAAAATGTCAAAGTAATAAATTGACAAGTTCATTTACCGACGTAAAAGGAATGTGGAACTTCTGAAGAACAGCAACATATGATATTGTTGGTAGAAAATTATGTTTATTTATTATTGATTTAATGGCTACAAATGAGGCTGAGTTGAAAGCCATACCGAAGCTTACCATTCGAAAATTATTCAAGGCAATACCAAAAGGTGTAAATATATAGCGCTTCACTGACCACTTTCTCCCAATAATTATTAAATAGTGAAGCACTATACATCAGATCTTTAGATTCTAAGATTAATGTGCAAACGCGTCTCTCGACAACCATATTAAGTGCTTTAGATGACACAATTATTCATCGATTTAAAATTCATTATTTCTTTATGACCTGGCGGTGACGCTTGTACCATTGGAATTAGTTGTCTATGAAAATAATTTTTTTAAGTGGTGTTTTTATGTGTTTTAAAAATATAAGCAAAGAAAAGTAATTTTTATCAGAAAAAACTTTTTAAAAGATTTTCATTAATTTTAAGAAAGTGCAATAAAATCATTTCTTTGCTATTAGGAAATTTTTATTCATTTTAAGATTTATATATTCTTTTATAAAACGAAAAAGAAAGGATATTTTGTAAATAAACGATCAAGAAAAATTACAATTAAAAGATAAAAATTGTTTTTGGTCTTTCGCTTAAAACTGTAAATTATTAACAAATAATATAATTATTAAAATAAATTAAAATAAAATATAAAATAAAATAAAATAAAATAAAATACAAATATCAAAATGAAAAAATGAGTGTAAATTTCAATAAATATCAGTCAGTAAATTCTGAAGAGTTATGGAATTTCTCAATAAGTTAATTAAGGGTAATTATACTTTAAAAATTCGAAAGTAATTATAGTAAGACAAATTCCGGAGAAAAAAAGAAAAAAAATAAATCTGTTATTAAATTCTGTCTGAATATAATTAAAATATTTCTCAATAATTTCTCATTAAAAATTAAACGATCAGATGAAAAATTTTCTCTTAATTCTAAATTGGAAATTGGAGAATAAAAATTAATGATTACTAACTTTGGGGCAAATGTAGGAGAAAATTCTCTTTCATTCATTCTTCTTTCATTCTTCTATTGTCAATAACTTGTAAGTGGGTTGTTTCTTTAAATTTTGATAATGGATTTTTGTTCTAAACAACTTATTTTATTTTTTTTATCTCTCTGAACTAATTTATATTTGGTAATTAATATTAAAAGTATATTATTTTTTTTAATCAAAATGTCAATCAAAGTATTAGTGTAATTGATGAAAAAAAGAAAGAAAATAAACAAACTGAAAGTTTATTTTTCTAAGAAAAGTCTCTCTCTAATTTCTCTTCAATAGTTTGGAAATAATTTTTGTTTATAGTGTTTAATTAATTTTCTATAATTATTATAATTATTAATTTAATTTAAATAATTTTTTTAAAAAATATTTTAATGTAGAAATTTTTATATTATTGATTTCATAATAAATTGATATTAATTATTATTATTATAATTATGAGGAATATTTTAAATTTTGTACGCATGTAATGTGTTTATTTGTGTTTTAAAAATTCGGTGTTTCATTGTATTAGCGATAACTGATCACTCGAATAAAACTGATATTTTTAAAATTAATGAAAATTTAATAATAATCCGATAAAAATTAAACTTAAATAGTAATAAATTAGGATCAATTTTAAATACAAGTAATCTTTTTCAAAAATATAAATGAACATATTTAAGTATCAAGTAAAGAAATTTTAGAGGTTTTAAATAATTTTACAATTAATATAAATTAGTTTTTATAATTTGATGAAATATTTTCCAAATACAATAAAAAATAAACTACGTTATTTTTTGTTTATGTAATTTTATAAAAAAATATTTTTACATAGTGAATTTTAAATAAAATAATTTTCAAGTTAACAACACAAAATTGATTAATTTTATAACGAAAATCCAGATACAACATTAATTATAATGATGAAAAATGGTAAAGGATCTTCCGACAGTCATCTCGAAGATGACTCTAATTGTAATAATAATAAATGCTTTAATAATATTTGTGTCAGTGCCCTTAACAATAAATATAACTAAAGCAATAATAATAATTATTATTATTACTACTATTGTAATATTTTTACATTATTATTATTATTATATTTTAACAAAATACAAATGAAACATTCTTTCATTACCAAAACAAAAATTCCCCTTTGAAAATAATTATTTTACTATAAATAATGTATTCATAATTTTCATAAAAACTATTATAATAATAAACGTTAAATAATTAAAAGATTTCCATTTAATAAATGAATGGAATTTATTCCATTTTGTTCATGACAAATTTGCAATCTTTTAGCATTATCTGAATAACAAATTTTATTCACGAGAGAGAATTATTTTAAATTATTTTTTCATATGTTTTCGCTAAACAATAAAAAGAAGAAATAAAGGATGAGATAATGTTGCATAAAATTACATTGAACAATATTGTTGCCATGAGTATGAGACGTAAACTGATATTGTCTTGAGATCCATTAATTAATATATTAAAATATTTTGCATTAAAAAATAGTAATAATAATTATTATTATATTTATAAAATGAAAAAAATGAATATGTAACATTATATATCAACAATCATTTTAATGAATTATAAACATCGTTTAATATTGATATCTTAATATTTTTATTTTAAAATATAAAATATAAATCTAACTGAAGAACGTCTTCCTTTTATTGCTCTCTTCCACAAATAGAAACAGAAATTAAAATTTTAAAATATATTTTATGTTTTTATTCTGTCTGTCCAGAATTAAATGAAATGTTTGCAAATTTTGAGAGTGTCCATCAATAAGGGTTCGTTTTGTTTGAAGAATGTCATCAATTCAAACATTTTAGTATACAAAATTATTAAATATCTTTGATAAATTATTTATATGATAATTATAATGACATTTATGTATGGAAAATCAAGACTTGTTTTCCTTAAGGACTTATAAACTTCGTCAACCGAACACTTATTTCTGGACAGAAGAGTGTAATTTTATTGAGATATAATTAATTTAAACTATTTTATATTGAATCCCCATGACCTTTTTCATGGTAATTAATTGCTTATGGTGGTTGGTCAACAATAATTCATCATTTATAATGATTATACTGTTCACCGAAATTCCATATAATTATATTTATAAAATTATAAAAAATTATAAAATTATATAGCGACAATTATATAAATTCTTTTAAAATCTTTTAATCTTTTACATTCAGTCCGGTGAAACTCGGTTTAATATTATTCAAATAAATTTATGGTAAACCAGATTTTAATAAAATTATAATTTAACATTTTTCAATCAACATTGATCCCCAATAATTAATAATTTGGTTATTAGCTAAAGATTATTACTATATGGTTTTCATAGAGAAATAAGTATTGCAAAATTTTATTTTAGTTTTATTATATTAACTAATAAAAATAATTAATAAAGTGATTTAAAAATATTTAAGATGGAGATTTTTTTTCCTTTTCCCATTTTGGATATTAATTAATTACTGATAAAGTATGTGATCAAAAATGATTCCAAATAGAACCTCTCAAAAAGTAAAGTTTTTTAAGAAATTATTTATTGAACTGAATTAAATATTGAACAGTGTAATGGAAAATAAGAGCTAGTGGATTTCTATCTTCCATTAACTAAATAAATTAAATAACAAAATAATCTGGAAAAATTTATTGTTTAATTAGATCAACATAAGTTTATTTCAGGATAGTTGGCATTAGGTGTTTGAAATAAATAGATTGTTCTCTTTAGCTCCAAATCAGTAATAAATACCTTTCTGTACCAGTAAAAATGTGTCAACTGAAATCATCAGCTTGAGATTTGCTGAACAAATGTCGATTCCATGTTTAGACTGCTACCAAACATTCATCGGGTGAAACTCACTATGCGAGCGGTTCAGGTGTCGGCAGTTTGATGGAGATTCGTCGGTGAGAGTGCCAAGTGTGACGAATTTCCAGTACCGACTAAACCAGAAAAACCGAAAAATGATTAGTGATCAGGTTGGATGCGTCGCAGCTGTTATGGAAATCGATTTGTTGGTTTTCTACATGCGACAAAATCCGCTAACATTGACTGGTACTGTATACCTACATACTNGTTTGGAACGGTAGGAATCTATTATTTCGACCTATGGTCGACGTATTATGTGTTTGCATAACGGTACATATAATAACATACATAAAAATAACATTGCCGTATTTTAAACAAAATATACTCCCTTGTTACAGTAAATGAAAGACTGATTAATTAAATCAAATTCTAGATAAAAGTTACTCATAAAAATTCGAATTATCAGCAAGACAGTTAAGAAAAAATAATCATAATAAACCGTGTCTTATGATATTTGTGAGGTAGTCAATCGATTCATAGATGGACATGGCACAACTGCACATTATTACAGGATCTGACATGGAATTCTCTCTTTGAATTCGATAAATCCCGACGGATTGTGTCATGTCAAGCCAACCAATTATATCCAATACGACACTAATGCAATCCGAATCTGAGGGTTTCCGACGTTGTATTTCGGATAAACAACACGTCGTTTTCAGCGCATCGCCTTTACATTTCCTCGGGTAATGGAAACAACTGATTTTATCCATTAAAAATGCGAATGGGAATTATTTCTGTCGATAGTCATTAACTGCTTGGATTGACTTCGACTTGGATTTAATTCCATCGATTTTTCAATTTTATTAATCAATTATTTTTAATATATATACTCACATATTAATGTATATATACATATATACTAATTAAAATGCAGTATCACTACAAACAGGTTTCAGAATTTTGTATTCAATCAACATCCCTTATAATACAGGGTGCCGAGTAGAAAACTAAAGGATTTTTGAAACCAAAGTTTATTTATTTAAACATGTGATGAAGGCAAAAAATTATTTTTACTTAAATAAGCTTGCTGTTTAGATGTATTTAAAATGTCCTCCGTCATTGTTGCAACACTTTCAAAGACGTGGAATCCATGAAGCTGTGGCTTTTTGCTTAATTAAAGACACTTTGGTTTCATAAAATCCTTTGGTCTTCTACTGGGTACCCTTTATTATATTTGTTAGTTTTAATGTTAGTGTCTTACGTTAGTTCTAAGAGAATGAGTTTTTGATTTATTTTAATTATTTAAGATATTGGATAAAAGTGGCAAACTGTTTTTAAAATTTAATTAAAGATTTGAAACGGCTTTCCTTAGTCCATTTTGAATGTTTATTAATGAGTGTGGGTCTGGCATACAACGGAAGTCGCTGGATTTCCAGCCACTCAAACGTGAGAAGCAACGCTGGACCAAAGCTCGTCTTGCCGCTCGACACGAGTCATCGGTACAGCTGGTTCATCATCGGTTCGTTCGTTCGATTGTCTCCACCGTTGGGAGCCACGACACCGTCGGTCGACTCTTCTGTCGACTGTTGCCTGGGGCTCTCAATCCCCCATAGCGCATCGATCGGATCGATGCCGAATGTCGAGGGGAGCACTCTGGTTGGTTTGGCGATCGGGTGAACCACCAGAGATGGAGCGCGCAAACTCGGCGCAAAGTCCGAGTATCGGTAGGGACCGACCTGTGTTCTGAGACGAACGACCAGAATCCGACGGAATGGACCGGTGCGACCGCAGTAGACAGCGACCGTGAAATGGAGCGACGCCGGGTGTATAGGTCCGCGAGGTAGATTCCCGTCCGCAGTAGGAGTGTTGTTTGAAAATAGCATAGAATGTTACGAATAATTTAACATTAATAAATTAACATAGAGACAATTAATTTCAATTTCTAACATTAATTCTAATTATTTAAACAAGGTTGAATTTCTAACAGTCATTATTTTTAATTTCTAATCCGATTTTTTCGAATCGGATTTTTTTTTGGTTGATTGAGAAGATCACTACAATGAGTTTCAGTGTCTTATTAATAATGATTCAGAGAACTGTCTCTCATAATGTGAATTAAAGCCCTTCTTTAAAACAGAAAACTCATCCTTTGAAGTAGAAAAGATTCTCTTTATAAAATGTAAGTATATGTATCGTAAACTCTTGCGTATAAAATGTAGCTTAAAGAGGAAAACCAACATTTTGAGTTGTAGCTTATATGATTGCAGATTTAAAGACTAAAAACCGTTGAATTTCATTTACCAATCATGCAAATATTAAAGCAAAGCAATAAACATTCAAACATAAATGTGCCGTAATTATTTTAAATTTGGTTCATTATTTATAGCCATTTTTAATATAAATTAAGAAATTAAGAAACATGTTTTAGTAAAATATTTTATTTAAGATCGCAATTACATTTTTTCATATTGAAATATATCTATAAGTGTACTTAATTATTTATTTTATGTAAAAAATTTAATTTAGAATATTTATTATGATAAAAAATGATTTATTTTATTAATCATTTTTATTTTTAAAAATTATAATTTAACTTTTGATGTATGGTATTTAATTGATAAATATTTATATCACTAATATTATTTTCGTAGTTCGTTATGTTAACGAAAGATGAAATAATTTATAAATGTCATTTATCAATATTTAATACATGTTATTATTATTATTATTATCATCAAAGTAGTTATTTATTTATATTGACAGATTTTCATGGAACAATAACGGTAATAGTTAAAATAATTTTAATATAATACTAATAATACTAATAATACTAATAATATTATTAATAATGATGATAATAATAATAATAATAATAATAATAATAATAATAATAATAATAATAATAATAATAATAATAATAATAATAATAATAAATTTATCAGTTGAATATTTTTTGCATTAAACATACTCAAATTAGTTTGAAGAAAATAACTGTCAGAAAATTGTATTTGCTTTTCTTTTAAAAACGTTTTAAGATATTAAAAAAGTGTTTTCTTTTTTTTCGAATTTGACATTTTTATATCATAAATAAAATCTGATTTAAATTTTGAGAATTAGTTGAAATAATTTGTTTTTGTTTTAATTTTTTTTAATAATTGGTTGATATTTTTTTATTAGCATTTATTGATTGAGTTTTTTTGTTGATAGTCATTGGCAAAAATATTTTATTTAAATATAGAAAATAAAAATAATAAATCATTTTTAAAGACGCTCGAAAAAGTTTGAGGAACTATTTCAAGGGATATTCTGTCCGGAAATTATGGAAATTCTTTTTCTAATCGAAATTTTATTCTAAAAACTTAAAATTGTGTTTGGAAAATAAGAAAACTCTTTTTCGTCTATTTTTTATTTATTTTTTATAATTTGTATAAACATATCTTATTTATATTCTTATTTACATAAATTAGTATTTATATTACATACGTATGTTATGTATATGTAAATAAGTTATTTATGATTATACATTATCATATATTTGCCTCTAGGCAATATGAAAATTTTAAATTTTGAAATTAAATTAAACTATCAATACGGTACAACTGTTTTAGCATTCTGTTAATTAAGCGCTACAGTTTTCTTTTTCTACCACATTTTACATTTTGTTACGCTTCCGGTTTCTATGTATCTCTTTATGATACCCGATATCCTTGATCGAGGGTTATCCGTATCCAACAAAATTTTAATCTGTGTCTTCTCGTGATATTTTTTAATAATTATTTCACGGATAGATAGTGGTGTATCCATAAGGCCAGAATCTTATTAAATTATATAAATAATCAATATCATGTATAATAAAAAAACAAACTTTTATAGATATGATGTAATGATAGATTAAATTGAGCGACCAATTTTTTTGAAAATCTTACGTTAATATTTTAATTTTTTTTATAAGATATTTTTATGGATAAATTTATTCAATGTTTATGTTGGTTACATCTAAATTTTCAAGAATGGTTTGTTCGGTAAATTTTGTACAAATTTAAATAATATTAAAAAATGTACTTGACGGATTAATTTGAGCGACATTGTATTAATTTCCGATCTCATCGAATATTACTTATGATATTTTTAACTCCGAAGTCCGATAATCCATCTATTTTTTGACTTCAGCTCAATTCAGTCGACGATACCCCCAATAATATTAGATCGTGATTCCGTAGAACTAGAGTTTAATTTATCTGATTGTGTAGCAAACATTTGATTGTGATCAAAACTTGTTCTATCCACTATTCTGTAGTTAATTTTATTCTTATCACTATTACTTAAATTATATTATCGTTACAATTATTTATTTTATTTTTATATATTGTACAAAGGAGAAAAGACTCATTGGTTCGGTTGCAACAACTAATTAGTGATTTTTTTATCTTTTTTACATAATTCTTTATTAAAATAAAGCCTATTTTAGCAAAACAAAATTCACAAATGAGTTTCGATCTGCTACTATAAGATTGTATAACAATCTGGGGTTACAAAGATGATGAAGTTAGACCAAGAATTAGGAAGCCATTGAAAAGAGTGGAAGAAAATTACAACTGAAATGCTAAACGATGTTGTTGACGATCCCACACGACTGTTGCAGATTGGCATCGATTCTGATAGCAGACATTTCGAATAATTGTTTTATTTTCGGTTTTTTTTAATATCAAATTCGTGAATAATTTGTAATTTTGATTAGAAAACAAAGTTTCCGTAATTTCCAGACACAGACATAAGTATGATTTTAAATTTTTCTCGAGTTAGTATTAGATTTTTAAAAAAAAATTTTTAAAATAAAATATAAATCAATTTGAGGATGCCTGGAAAAGCTAAGAATGTTTCTTATCTAATAATTGAGAATAAAAATCCCGTTCTCCTACTATTCCACTACGGCATCATTTGTACGACATGATTAAAAATATAACTTTCCCAGCTGCAAATCTCTATAAATATTTTATTATTGTACAACTTTAATAGATTATAAATTTTACCATTGCAAAAATTATTAATTCTTTCTTACAGCTTCATGAAAATCACGATGCTCGATAAATTAAATTAAAAGAATGTTTATACAAATATTCTTCAGTTTCTTTTTTACACGGAAAAGTATATTATTTTTTCCCAATTTCCATGTGACATTTAATAGATACGAATTTGATGCGCTGCCAAATCAACATGGGAAATCATTGATATTTACTATTTGAGAAAATTCCTAACCAATTTAATTTTATTCTTAAGCTGTTTTTCAACTTCTTTTTTTGATAATTGAAAAATTCTTTGATGATAATATGACATTTAATCTATTTTGATTTATAATTTTCCAATTAATCAAAGATATTCCTTTTCCCAATCTCCGTGTCTCTAGTCGTTTTCGAGACATCATAAGACATATTCGATTTTGTTTTTCCTTTTTTTTCAAGTGTCCAGTTTGTTTTGGAATGAAAAAAGAACAGATTTTTTTTCATTAGAATATAATAAAAAACAAATAAAAAAAATTTCTAATAAATGTTTAATTTTTTTTGTCTTATTAAATTACTTTTACAAATTACTAATAAATCGAAGTTAAACAAGAAAACCATCTGCTTTTAAATTGATGGGATTTATATTTTTCTGTCTTAAAATATAATATAAATAAAATTTTAATATACAAATATAATATTACTTATTTTCAATATTTTTTTTCAATTTTTTTCGTTATTTTTTAGCTAGTAAATTCATGAAGACATTGTACAAATTAAAATCTTAATTTACATCGTAATTGTTTTCGGCATGACTGAAATTAAAAGGAAAAAAAAGAATTATGAAAGGAGTAATTTTCTGTTTTTTTTTCTTTTTTTTCTATTAAGATAGAAATTTCTAAAATTACTTGGCCGATTGATACAGCGATAAAATTGAACGAAATTTTGTCTAATTTTCATTTGATTTCTTCATTTATCAAAAACAAATAAATAAACATAAAAATATATTAATAACCTAATTAAATTGATAGAAATAGAAATTAAAATGATTAAATATATAAATAATTTTTTTAATTAAAATAAAATTTCTTTCATATATATACATTCTTTTTAAAAATAAAAATAGACACAAATATTTAAAAAAATAATTATTGTTCATAAGATGTTTCACCATTTAGACATCATCAATTTTGAAGAGTTGTAAAAATCACAAGTCATTTATATGGTACATTGACTATTACGTAATTTATCAATTTGAAATACTCTAATATAATTGGACAAATCACAAAATGCTTAATTAATAATGCCTGAGAGACTACCCTCTAGTGATACTTCAAGATTTGCGAGTTGATTCTTTCTACCTTTTTATGTGATGGAAAATCTAGAAATTTCTAAACGATTGAATGTGTTTACCCATTCAAGTGCGAAAATAACGATTTGTTTGTCAATGTATTGACAACAGGGTATTGAATTGTAGACTATCGAGTAGGAACCTTAAAATATACAAGAGTATTCCGATTTTCTCACACTGCTTAAGATGTGAGAGTGAGAGCTTTCTGTAAATTGATATTGTGGTGATCGAGATTTTCGGTCAGCCAAAAAATTCAATATTAACTTTACAAAAATTTTAAAATTTGTTAAAACGAACTAAAAGAAAAAAATGACAAATATTGCATAGTACAATTTAAATGAACTTAATGCGTGTGATTTGAAATTATAAATGTCTTGGTGTAATTTTGTGGATTCTGATCAAATAAATTGATTTATAATGAATCGTAAAAATTCCAGTAAACTGAAATTGCCGGTAACAGTTTCACAATTGCTGTGTTGTCGGCACGACTAATTTTTAATTACACGATACGAGAGTCGTCACAACCTGAAACTCCCGCAGCCCGCTTGCGCGATGGATCAGTCCAATCGAACCCGTCCGGCACACACGTCTTCCGCATGCCACAACTCAAGCGCGGTAGGTACTAATCCGATCCGGCGGCACCTCCCTGAAGTTAAACGCCTGGGTCATCCTCACGCGGCCCCTCGCTCTCGGTGGCGAATCCGATGACTCATCGACTGCGACCAATTGTCCTGTAGTCGCCACTCTCCACTACGACCCGACGGTGGCTCCCGTCACAGGTGGAAGCGGGTCCATTGAACGCTAATTAAGTGACGGGAGACACGCCCATTCCGGAGCAACGTCCCCATCATAGATATGCTTCGGCTTACATCTTAAGAATGACCAATCATGGTCCCTAAATTCGTGATTTGTAAAACCTTAGCCGTTTAAATAGATTTAGTGCAATGGAGAGATACAGTTGAATATCCCTCTATCTGTTTTGTTTTCCAACTGGAATACTAATACTTGTCTCTGAATCACTCCTTGGTCTCAGAACTTATTTTTTGTAAAATGAACGTACATTTATAAGGCATTATATTATATACCAAAGTTTATAAAACCGTACTAATCATAGATCAAACTTTATACAAAATATATATTTCTTTCTACTTTTTCCTGTTATTTTTGTGAAGATTATTTTAGAAAAGGATGTTTTCAATGATAGAATCACATTCAAACTTTCTTTATGGTTCATTAGTTTCTTTAAAAGATAATTAACATTTTATTATTAAAAATAGTTCTCTTTTCACTATATATATTATTACTTTTTAATAATCCTACCAAATAATTTTGGGTTTTTTGGTTTTATTAAAGTAAGCGTTTTTTTAAATTTAATAAATATATATGTATAATATAAAGTATAAAAATAGTAAAAAATGTTGATTTTAGTGACAGAAGTAATGCAAAAGAAAATAGACAAACCCGATGCGACTCATTCCGACTCAAACACGGTATGAATAAATTATCCTATAAATTATCAAAGTAAAGTTTATACATTTATATATAAATCTGTATATGAATAATTTTCATAAGTATAAATTCTGACTTATTATTTTCAGATTGCTTTTGTCTTGAAATAAATATAAATTCCCTTCTTCGTCAATGACTCTGTAATATCAGATAGATGAGAAAATTATTTCCGGTTTTATTATTCAATTTGATTATGGAAAATCTTTTTATTAAGAGTAGGCCACTTAAAAACAATTTTTTTTGGAGAAAGTTTCTTTGCCAATTTTATCCATTAGGGAAAATTAAATAAGGGGAAAATATTTTTTTTGTAAACTCTTAGTTTTCCAATTTGCGATTATTTTAACATATATTTAAGTTAATATTTTTTTCGATTTTTATTTTAAAAAGATTGTCGCCAAATATTTTGATAAATGATTATTGACCCCGGCATATGTTTTTGTTTTCATACATTTAATCACATAATGTGGCATAAAAAAAATTTAAAAAAAATATAACGTACTTGTAAACATTTAAAAATATAAAATAAATAAAAGCAGATAAGATACAATCTTCTTAAGAGGAATCAAGTAAAGAATGATTATTTGATTTATTTTTTAAAAATCTTTCAAAGCTAATATTTATTATTATTATTTTGATTTTTTTGCTTTTTAATTGATAATTACCAATTTCCATTCACGCTAAGTTTTCTTTCGGAAATGAATAATATCTCTTACCTCTTGCAGTGCTGGAAAATTGGAAATTTTCTAAATGACTCGAGTTTTTTTTCCTGAGAAAAAAATTTAATAAACTAAAACCAATTTGAACCGTTTGATCTACACAAAGTTTTGATAAGAAAAACATTAATTAAATGTGACATAATTTTTTTCTTCTTCACAGCCAGTTATTTATTAGTTTCAGCTTGTTTATTGAGTGGCCTCTTTATATAATCTTCTGCTTTCAAATTTATACAGATCTAAAATCTAAAAAAAATAATATTCACATAGAACGTACAATTTTGTATAGATTTATATACAATTAATTATTAGTGATTATTATCAATGACGTTTTTGATTTTCTGTTTTTTTCGTTTTATTCTCGACTGATTTTTGGCGACCAATATAAAATTTATTAAAAATATTTTTTTATTATTTCTATTTAATATGGATTCTTATTTTATAAAATAATTATATAATAAATTATAAATTATAAAATGATTATATAAAATAATTATTATAAAATAATAAAAATAAATAAATTAAATAAATAAAATTATAAAATAATTATTAAATAATTATAAATTATAAAATAATTATATGTTGATTGGCAATTTGTAAGATTTGCTTTGATTTTATCTTTCACGTTTTATTAAAAGAAACAAGTTTCCTTCTATTTAACCCCCCCCCCTCGACACCAAAACCAAATTCGTTTAAATATCATTAAAATAAGTTGGATATTTTACATGGGAAATTCGATGAACCCCCGATTTGGGATTATAATAATTTTGAAACGAAGTAGCAAATTGAAATCGTTTCAATTAATTCAATTAAATTATTACTAAATAATAATTTTTTAACAGAAAAATTATAAATGATTTTTTTAGTCACAGTTTTTCTTGTGTTTTAAAATTCTGTAGAAAAAATGTTTGGGGAAAAACGTTATTTCACTTTGCATGCAGCTTCTGACTTAGATCGATTGGAGAATAATTGATATAATTTTTGAGATGAATTTAAACATTTTTTTCATTGATAAAAATCAAATTTTTAACTAAAATTTCAATTTATAATAATAATAATTATTAATTTGTTTAAAAAGAGTATTAATATAATAATTATATTAAGTTATTGTTCAATATTTATTATTTAAGATTTGTTGGAAATTTGATTTATTTGATATTTTTTGATTAAATAGTTTAAAAGATTTTAGTTGTACATGTTTTGATCAGCTAATTTCATCATCTTCAGTAACTTTATATTATGACAAGTTTTAGTTCATACCATACTGGCCATAATATTACTGTTTTTTGGAAAAAAGTATTGTTTTGGTGAAGGACAGTTAAAGACTCGAAGTTGATGTTTTAATTTTTTGCACAGAATAGTTGTTATACAGCAATAACAACAATTCTAACCTTTAACTTGTTAATACTTTGTTGGGTAACTTTTGACAGCAATCACAGCCGCCAAGCAATTTGACATGGAATTCAGCAATGCCAGACAATAATGATGTGTGATTTTGCTGCACCATACTTCAGTGAATATTTCTTTATAATCGTTCCTAGATGTCGGTCGCAAAGCAGATACCTACTTTTTGAGTATCGCCCAGCAGTTCTCTATAGGATTCAGGTAAGGGGAACTGCCAGACCATGGGCCAAGTACCTATATCTGGTTTTGTTGTGTTCATTGCAGCTGTGATTGCTGCCAAAGGTGGCCCTACAAAATAATAATATGTTAAAGGTTTGAATTGTTGTTTATTGTTATATAACCACTATTTTGTGCAAAGAATTTTAACATCAACTGCTAGTCTTAACCGGTTTTTCACCAAAACATTACTTTTTTTCCAAAAAATGGCAATATTATTCTCAGCATGGTATAAACCAAATATATTTGTATTTTATTAGAGTTGAATTTTATTGTATAAAAAATATGTAATTTATTTAATATTATATATATTAATTGAAGATATTTAATATTAAAGCTGCCTTTTTATCCCATTTAGGATATTAATTAATAAGAAAATAGAGACACACATTAGAGTCCACATTCACGAGACAAATTAGAAGATGAAGTGAAGCGCATTAAAACATAAGAATTCCATATTCAGAAGGATTTTTGATTTAAAAATAAAATTTATAAAAAATATCGGTAATATTAAAATAGTGTCAGTGATATCTAAAGTGAAAGACTTCCTTAAAGTGAAATAGAAAACCAACACCATAGTGAAATATAATCTTGTGTACAAACTTAATTGTCATGGCTGTCAAAACTCGTTCAATGAACAGACAAATCGTCATTTCGAAACACGGATTAATAAACACTTTGTGCATCTTGAATCAATTTCAAAAGACAAGTTTTCTATTCTTCAGAAGAATTTGGATTCACATATGAGAGGTTGTAAGACACTATTACCCATTAAATAATATCTAAAATGGGAAAAGTAAAGTAGCCTCAATAAAATTTAATAAAATAATAATTATTATCCTATAAAATCTAACTTTAACATAATTATACTAATATTTTTGGTTTAAATATATACTAAAATTATCATAATATAAATTTGAAATAATATAAGGTTAAAGGTCTTTATGTAAGAGTGTAGAGTCTACAAAATGTATCTTATTGTAAAAAATATAACAAAATAATAACTAACATTACGAAAATAATTCACGCATCCCGAACAGATATTTTGAAAAGTAAATCACGAAGTTCATAAAATTCACTTAATATATAATATATTAAAAATAATAAATAATATTTGATAGAGATTAATTTGTTTTTAATAAAAGAAAAACAATTTAACTTACGATATTAAAAAAAATTAGCAATCGAAAAAAACAATTATCTATACCACAAATAATAAGTAGTAAATAAAAAAAATACTATTTCATAAAAATACAATACATCATTAGAAAAAAATATAAATAATATTTTAAAATTAAAGAAACAAATATAATAATAATAATATTTATTTTCATGATTAGAATAATAATATAATAAACGAAAACGATGAAAATCTCAAAAATCAAATAAAATATTATAATTTTAAAAATATCTGATTCAGTTACCACAGATCAGAATTGAACAATATTTTTTTTCGTATTGTCCTGGTTGGGGAACCGAACTCGATATCTTTAACTCGTTTAAATTAAAGAAAAAGTTCAATTAAGATAGATGATGGACTAAACTAATCAGACCTAATCAATTTCTTTGCCGTTTGATTAGCCTAATCAACTCTAACTATTAATTGGAAAATGAGAACAATAGACTCACAAATTATATAATATAACAAAAAAAAATAACCTCTGACCAAAACAACCGTTCTCAATTAAACTTTATCAGTCAATTTATATTAATAAATATCGTCAGCAAATTTGTTAGGAGTAACCGAACAACTAGATTTTGTGCAGATATTCGTTGGATCAAATAATAAGTAAATAAACCGGAAATTATCAAATGAGTTGTTATACAAATTTGTGATTATAAATTCATATTCTAATTAATCGTCATGTAATTGTTAATTATGAATCAATTTCAATTCGAATTGAAATTGCATAATTTATTTTAATAATATAATAATTTGCATCGTCTATCAATCTTTCTTTGTTTTCTTTCTGTCTTTCAATGATTGTCTTTATTTCATTAATTAATTTTTCTTTCGTTCTTTAATTAGTTTTCTTGCGATTATGATATTTTACTCTCTTCAACTTTTGGGAGTGATTAAACTTTTTCTTTTGGGGTTTTTTTGATTTTGGCTCTTTCCCGATAATCACATAAATAAAACGATATAAAAATATATATAAACACAACACAAATAATCTACTTTATATAAAATGGTTAATAAATCGACACATGCGTAGGACAACAACAAACGTGATGACACACAAAAAACGATAAATAACAAAAACAAACAAGCACATCCAAAAGAAATAAAGAGAATAAAGTACACGCATGTGAAAACATCGAACACAGTCCGTTTGTAAAAATGAGGTATAATATTCATTATTTATAAATATTATTTATTTTCATGATTAGAATGATAATATGATAAACGAAAACGATAAACATTTCAATAAATAAATAAAATATTATAATTATATAATAATAACAAAATAATAAAACTACTTTTCAGATGAAACAATAAAAGGAAATTTTGAAAACAAGTTTCCTCTTTAATGAAATGTATTTATTTATTTATTTATTTAGTTCTAGAGAATGTTCGAGTGAAAATAGTTGAGACAAATTGATGCCCTAATGCTTTCTATTCTATAATTAATTTCAACTTAGATCAATATTCCAATTACAGAATTTGTAATGAGAAATTATTCCCTGTTTGTATGTGAAGGCGATTTGAGAATTTGTTTTAATTGATGATTTCTGTTTGGATTTTTATAGGAAATTGTATAAATACTTTCAGGAGAAATTTTCAAATTTTCAAAAAAAAAATTTTTTTTCCTGTTTTTTCTCTAGTTTTTAAATTAAAATCTCTTTTTTATAGGAAAAAAAAATAAAACAAATATTTTGCTTTTAATGATTATATTTGGCTTTAAATAACAAAACGAAAATTCGAAATAAAAATTTTATTTTTTGTGATTGAAAATGAAAAAAAAATTCGATTTTTTTCCAAAAAATTATAATAAAATTTTAATTTATTTTATTTAAAAAATAATTTAAATAATGTATTAAGGTTGTTTAAACAAATAAAAATATTATTTATATATTATAAATAATACACAAAAAGTAATTTGAAAATGATAATAATTTATTTTAATTTCTGAAAGGAAATGATTTTTGATATTTTACACTAAAATTTGTTTTATTTTATTTTGCAAAAGTAATTTATATAAATTATAACTATATTTTAATGAAAATAAAACTGTCTATATAGTTTATATACAAATGACTACACATGAAAAAATGTTGTATAATAAATAATTTATTTTCAAATTTTTCAATTGAAAATAATGATTTTAAAATTTATAATAATTTATTTTTATTTTTCGAAAACAATTAAAAATATTTTTACATATTTTATTAATGAATGAAAATTTTATAAAAACTTTATAAAGTTAATTAAAAATTAAAATAATTTATATTTTTGAATAAAAAAAAGTGATTTCCTTATTTTAAAATAAAATTTGTTTTTTGATTTTTCAAATAACAATTTATCAATATTTTTAATAAAATATTTTTTAAAATTTTATAATAATTTTAAAAAAAATTTATAAAAAATTGAAATGGGAAGAAAGAGGTTCACATTTTTGATCATATTTTTTAATCAAGCCAACAATAATATCTGGGTTGCTTAGTAAATTTATTATTTCGTGCATCTTATTGTTAAAAGACGCTGGACAGTTGTAAAAGTGTTATAATAAAATCTAAAAATATAATTTTTATATTATTAAGTTCATATTAAGAAAAAATATTGTTTTAATTAAGTTTTCTTTATCTAGGAAATTTAAATTTGGCAAAAATTATCTTTTAGGTCTTATTATATTTTACCAATTGAAAATGCTTCAATATTTAATTTCGTTTTAAACAAGCAAAAATATAATTATTTATATATTATTTTATATATTTCTGTTCGAAATAGTTGATTTTTTTTTGGAAAAATATTAGCAGAAATATAATTTTTTATTGATAATATATTTGTTCGTGTTCTTTTAACACATCTGGTTGTTTTTCGTTTTCTCTATTTTTTTTCTATTTCGATATCCGAGGCAAAATTGAAACTTGGAAAATTTTCTCATTACTAAATTTTTCCTGTAGCAATTTAACCTTTCAACAAAAAAGAACAATTTCATCTTTCAGTTTTATTTATTAATAATATAATTAGATTTCTTCGTAAAAAAATAATTGATAAACTTCGAGAAAGTTTTATTTTTTTCTCTCTCTTTCATTATGAAATTAGTTTCACTGTTTTTTTACAATATATATTTATTTTTTATTCAAAGATGAATAATCTGATAATTATCTATTTTCGAATAATATCTGTTATTTTTTTGCAGTAAATAATAAAATAATCAAATGGGATTTGGAAAATTCATTTAAAATTCAAAGAAATTATGATTCAATGGAGAATTCATTTTAATGTTCAAAAATCGTCCAGACAAATTAAAAAGAAAACTTTTAAACGTAAATTGTCCTTTTTTTTACATTATTACTTTAGTTATTTTTTTTACAGATTATTAAGTTTTGTTTCTACAGTTTTTTCGTTAATTTTCTGTTTTTTTAATCAATCTATTATCATTTAAATTTATTATGGGTAAAAAAACTCGGAAAATAATCTAAAATTTTTTTTAAAATATTGGAATTTATGTTTTATTAATTGAAAACAAATTTTTGTAATATAAAAATAATAACTTTTATAATAATTGTATAATGATTTTATTAAGTTGTGAAGTATGAAATTTGTAGGCATGATTACAATCAATTGAAAAAGTTATAATTTTAAAATGACTTAACATTTTGTTGCTTAGTTGCTTTGTTTGATTGCTATATATCTTGGCTATTGAACACATCAATAAATATTAATTAAAATTATTAATAACATGCTTTAATAATCAGCACTTTAAAAAATCGAAATGCGATCTATTTTGAAATACGAGTTCCTATGTGGAACCTCAGCATAATAAATCTTACAAAACAAAAATAGTGTATTCGAATACAGCACTACTACGCAGCAGACAGTTTTATATTGATTCAGAAAATTCATGATTGATAATTTTAACCTCAATAATGAGTCTCTGGGTGGCACAGGAACGCACATTGTCAATGACAAACTGAAGGTAACTGTGAAGTCAAATCCATCACATAGTTCTTCTGATTTCTTGTTAACTTTTACTGTTACAAAGCAAACAATTTTGAATTATTTGACTCAAAATGGTAAAGTGAAAAAGTTGGATAAGTGGATTCCACACGAGTTGAATAAAAAGAAGAAACAAAAGCCTTTGTATGGTTGATTGAAGTTGCTTTCTCGTTACAAATGTGATCATTTTTTGAATTAAATCGTTAATTCTGATAAAAAGTCGATCCAATATGATAATTGAAAACGTCCATCAAGCTGGGTGGACACAAATGAAGCACAAAATTACAGTCCTAAGCATAACATTAATTAAAAGAATCTGCAGGTAAGTATTTGGTGGTCTACTATAACCAATTGGAAGATATTATGCGGAAACTCAAAGAAAAACAACTACACTTGGTAAACAGGTCGACAGCCATCTTGCTCTACGACAATACAAAACTGCAAACTACATTTCAGTCCATGACAAAACTACAGGAACTTGATTTAGAACTTCTGCAACAACCTTCATACTCACCAGACCTAGAACAAACTACCATTTTTTTCACAATTTGAAAAACTTTTTGAAAGGAAAAAAATTCAATACCAAAGAAAACCGTAAAATGGCCGTCCAGAAATTTATAAATTCTTGCAAACCAAAGGTTTATCCAAATGGCTTCAACAAGCTGCCACTCAAATGGCAACAGTGGCAAAAGAAGATCATATGGGTCGATACTTAAATAAATAAATATTTGTATTGGTAAATTATTGATTAATTGATTATTAATTGATTACCCAATCTTCATTTTTTCATTTATATACAGATGAATTAAATTTTTAATTAGTGACTTGAAAATGACGGTTGACCAGTTGAAATATATTGTCTTAAAACATATTTTTTTAATAGATAAATTTTGTTTTTGATAAAAAATTTTCTTTCGGATTAAAGCTTATCAATTATAATATTTTTTATTCATTTTTTTATGATTTATTAAGTTTTCAACTTTCAACATTAATTAAATGATTATTTTAAGTATCAATTAAAGCTTTTAATTCTGACAGTCATATTCATCGTCACCGGTTAATGTGTAAATATTTGTTTTAATGTTTCCGGATCTTAAATGCATATTGAATTAATTAAAACAAAAAAATATCTGAACTTGAAAAATTCACGTTTATCTTGAAATTAAATATATTTTTGTTCTTATATTTGGGAAAATTGATACAAAATATTGAAGATGTCACAGATTGTTCTCATATTAATCATTCTTACTTTTTTCCTTTACTAAATTATAATGTTTATTTATTAATATGTTTGGTTTCAAGTCGTGTTAGGGAAAAAGAACCTCGAAAGATGCAACAGAAAAGAATCCTGTTGCTTAAACATTAAAAAACGGGGGAAAGCGTTGGCGATTAAATTGATTAAATCTTGTACGTATTTATGTTCAGAATTGTGTAAGGGGGGCTAGTTGGGGATAAACTGTAACATGACTGTTGTTTAGACTGACATCCTCTTCTTCTTCTTAAGCCACTTCATTTCGTTTAATGGAGACAAATGAAGAAATCATAAATTGCTTTAATTAAATTAACATATTTCAATCAATAGGAAAAATAAAATTGATTTACATTATTAATTGAATTTTCTTCTCTTTTACAGACTTTTAATTTCTAATTTAATTAATGTTTTATTTTAAACTTAATTCAGACAAAAAATTTAAATAAGTGAAAAATTATTTTTTGTTGTTTTTGAATGAACAATTTTGGAAAAAAAGTATTCAATAATTACTAAGTTTAAATGAAGAAAAACATTTTAATTAAATTAATTTCTAATTTTAATTGTTTGAAACGTTAATGTTTTTTAAAGAAAAATAAAATAATTCTTTTAATTTCAATGAAAATTAAAAAAAATCATTATTGAATTTATTAAAGTTCTTTTTATGATTATAAAAATAAATGATTTTTTTCGAGCTTTAAATTTTCAATTCTAATGAAAAATATAAAATGTTCAAAAAATCCAAAAATATAAAAAATAAAATTTGTAATAATATATTTTTTCCTATAATTTATCAATTATCAACAGAAAAAAATGATTTTTAAATTTTGTAAGAAAATATTGTGATCATAAAATACCGTTAAAAATAAATTATCTTCTTAATATTAAATAAATTATATAAAGAAAACAAAAATTTTTTTTTCAAAATATAATTCATTTTAATTACATCTATTTATATTAATCTCACTGAAATTCAATAAACATTGATAAAATATAATAATATTATTATTAAAAATACAAAATAACAATTATATCTGATGCTTTTATTCCGGTTAACGAAATTTGATAATGAAGAGTCTGATCAGAATTGAGGCGAGGTCGGCGGAATATCCTAACGGGATTCATTGAATCTATTTGGTTTAAGCCGATATTCATATTTCTGAAAAATAATTTTGTTAAATCTTTACTAAGAAATAGACCATGGTACATGCTTCGGAACTTTATTTTCCATTATCAGCAATTATAATATAATGATTATTATAATAAGATGTTAATTAATGTGAGATTTTATCGGTAAATATAATATTTTTAATTCATTAAAATATTAATGACAAAATGTTTTCATTTATTTTAATTCATGATTTTAAAAATTGAGACGCCTTTACTTTGCTCATTTTGAGTAATTATTAATGGGCTATAGTGTCTTGTCAATAATTATTCACATAACTGCAGCTTGCATTGGGAATCAAAATTCTATTGTAAAACAGAAAACTTATCCTTTGAAATAGAAGATAATCTATTTTTATAAGGTAACCAATAATCAAGAACCTTACTAGATTGACTCAATTGTGAATGCTCAATAATCCGGGTTTTGAGATGACGATTTGTCTCTCCAAAGAAGGCTTCCATCCTCCCGGGCATAAAGTACCCTGCTTTAGTGCTTATCAGGATCTGAGTCGGTGTATCATGCCGAAGCACTCAACCATTACTTGTTTTCCACAATCCTAATCAGAATAGTATTGCCTTTACAGTAGTGGATCACTAGTTCAAGCCTATCGTACTGTATTGGTCAGCAACTCCAACAAGACAAGCATCGGACACTTTAGCCAAGAGGGTACATGACCATCTCCGTTCCCAGGAACACCACTTGTAGGTATGTTTGACTGAGTTGAGACAGGTTACCAAAGTAACGGATCCACCACTCCAATATACAAGTTTTTACACCCGTGACAATCAAATTTATAAACCAGATTATCTTGCAATCTACAAATCATTTTCGATTTATTTTAGAGAAAGCTTAAAAACCCTTTTGAAAGTACCTATATTCTTGCACATAATCTTTTTAAATGCTTTCATTCTTTCAGGATAAGGAATTTACAATCAAGTCGATCGAGTAATGTTCTTGATCATTAGTGACATTGTAAAAATAACATCTCTTCATTTCAAAGCATGACTTTTATATTTTACATAAGGGTTTTGATTCACATTACGAGAGGTCCTTATTGATAAGATACTACAAACCATTAATTAATATTTAAAATGGACAAAGTAAGACCATTTCAATTCTTGAAATCTTGATTAAAAATAATAAAACTTTTACCCTTAATATTCAAAAAACGGTAAAGGAATTAATTATCATCTTTCTTCTTCTTCTTCCATTTAGGTAAAGAAAAAGATATAATCTTCTGGAAGGATACCTGAAATTCTCATTTAAGAATTGAAAACAATGTCAAAGAAATTTTTATATATAAACTTGTAAATATTTTTTTTGCTAATTATTTATTGTTTATTATAAAAATCTTATATAACATATAATATTTGAATCATTCCAAAAATTTCCAAAAATTATTATTTGTATTTGCTTTTTCTTAGCAACACCCAATAATGAGAAAAAATCAAGAATATTTTATTTTAAAAAAGCAATTCTAAAATAGCTAATAAATAATAAAATAAATATTGTTAATATTGTTTATTTAAATTATATTCCCATTTGAATTCTGGATAAGACAATCTCTTTTTTGTCGAGAATTTTCCCCTAAGATAATTTTCGAAATGATTTAATAACAAACAAAGAAAAAAATATTTAATTTTTTTTCTTTGTAAAAATTATTCATTAATATATAGATTTAAAGAAATATATATTTTTTATTTAAATTAAATTTTTCTTTTTTTATCATTTCATTTTTTTTAAATATAATAAAAAAAGTAATAAATAATTATTTTTAATTATTTATTTATAAATTTGTTAATGAACATTATCCAATAATAATAAAAAATATTGGTAAATCTAATATGAATAATTTAATATAAAAATATTAAAAAGCAAAATATATTCCTCAATTATCCCATGTACAAATAGTAAATCTTGTATTCCCATAAGATTGTTTTCCCATAAATGTTTTATAACACTTGATACATTATGATGTACTTCCGGTGTTTGAATATATTTTCAACTTCCGCTGCTGATTTGAATAGTGTTTTGTTGTTTTTGATGGGAATAAAGCGTTGACTTATTTTCAGAGTAAAATTTTTTTATTCCATTTATGACTCCCCCATTGAAAAAAAGATAAAATATCATTATGATTCTTTCTATCTTTTTTGCTCTCTCTCTCTTCGTTCATATCTCTCAATCTCCCGGATCGTTTTCAACAAAATTTTGATAACATTTCAAAGAAATCGGGGGATAAATAAATCAAAAGATAAAACTGCAACAAATATTATCGATTTGTTAGATTAATTATTGATTATTATCAAAAATTAGCATGATTTTAGAAAATTTTTTTGAAGGAAAAAATCATATTTTTCATTGTTTTCTATGTGAAAAATTTTCTTAAAAATTTATTTATTATAATATTCATTAATCAAATCAGTAATATCATTTTAAAAATTAAAATTTAACAAAAAAATTATAAAGTATATTTTCATAATTTTTAATATTTTTTAATATTCATTGAAAAAAAGAATATAATTATTATTATTATTATTTTAAAATTTAATTTTTATAAAAAACTATTGTAAAAAAATTTTAAAAAAAAGTTTACCTAATATTATGTCAAATTCATTTTTTTTATGTTTTCCCCATTTTTATTATAATTTTCAACTAAGTAAAGAAAACTTTAAATTAAAACCGATTAAAAACACCATTCTGATTTTTTTCTCATTAATCTAAATGAAAGCAAAAGCAGAAAAATCAAAACAAATTCTGATTCATCTTTAGAGAAAACAAAACAGAGAAAAAAAACTTTGAAAAAAAAACCAAATGTTAATAAACATTTTATTTTATAAAATTAAAAAACATTTTTAAATGAGGAAAATATTATTTTTTTTCTATTTTACATAGTTTGAAAATAAATATCTAATATATAAAATATATTAATTAATGTTTTATAATTTTAATAATTAAATAATTTACTTTTTATACACTATAAGAGTTCTGGATTTATTGTTTTACCCACAATTTTTTCGTCATATTTTTTAAAAATAAATATATAATTTTACAACATGAATATTATTCATAGAGAATAGAATTTGTTTATAATTTTCTATTTTTTTATTTTATTGAAAACAAAATTTAATGAATAATCGCTAAATAAACTTTAATTTCTATATCTGTAATTTTCCAAAATTAATTCAAAAATAAATTATAATTAAATTAGTAAAAAAAATTAATTAAATAAAATTTCTTTTCACTCAACACATTTTCAACATATTTTAAAGAAGTGCAATCAAAAATCGAAAAATAATTTCATAATAAATCCATAAATCAATTTTAAATGTCATAAAAACGAAATAAGATTAAGAAAGAATTATACGGACAAAATCTAATGTCAGGGTTGGCGCACCTGTCACACAGGGGTTGGCGCCGACAAATGGCAATATTGTTCATTGAATCAATGGCAATAATAATTAATAATAGCAAAAATAGTAATAATACTGATAATAATAATGATAATAAATTTATCAGTTAAAGAGCTATTGTATTAAACAGACTAAAATTATTTTTAAAAAATGCTGCCGATATATTACATCAATTCGTATTCATCCCATTTGTGTGACAAATATTTTCTAACCATTTTTCCGATTTTGTCAATACATTGGCTCCTTCCGATCCTAGCTCATATTGACATAAATTCATAAAATCTCATATATGTGCTAAAGGTTTGACGAGCCCTGAGCCTTTTTATTAAACTCTACACTCTTGGAATTAACGTTTTTATATATTTTCTATAAATACTTCTAAATTAATGTTTCTATTGTGCGGGTCGATAATCAAATTCTTTCAATAACTGAACGTGATCCCCATGTTACACGTCATAGAAAATTGCACAATTAAATCATTTCCCAAAATATACTTGATAATTAAAACAAAAACGTAAAAAATGCGAGAATTATAAATAACGGAAATCATATTTAATTAATTAAAAAATGATATGTATGTATATGTATCAGCGGCGTAGGCAGGATTTCAGAGGGGGGTGGAAAAAAATTCCTGAAAGATCTAGCAATGTTTATTTATTTATATTTCTTTAAAATTACATGTCCAGCAGATGTAATTTTTGCGGAACTCGTGAATAAAATCTTCAAACGATACTTCTATGTCACGATGAATGCTCAAAACCATTAATCCATTGAGTCTTTCCTCTCCTGTCGTATTTCTGTCATCGGTTTTGAGTTGTTTCATCTTACTGAATGATCGTT
>MQRK01252907.1:4523-22353 GCA_001938485.1 Girardia tigrina | reverse complement strand
ATATATATATTTCGTCGCTGCGGCACGCTTGCGTAAGGAGGCGGAATTCGGGTCGCGGGGAGGTAGAAATAAATACCTTTGATTTGTATACCCCGGTGGGCTCGGTCGATCGTAGTCCGTTGCCGCCGCCGATTATCATTTGCATTGTGTTGACCACCAGACACACCAAATATAACTCGAAACAGAAGTGACTGGTCGTCGAGAAACGGGCACCGGCGCACAGTGTTTCCATAAAATTCACGGGTAGAGTGAGGCAAACCGACGGCTGGATCACTTGTCTGTCACCGTCGCTAATTATGAATAAGATTCGAGAACCGCCGATGGATGGGGCATTGACGGAGCTGAGAATGTTTCCGATGATATATTCGAGAGATAACTAACTGACTCCTTTCATGGAAAACCAAAACATCCTTTAACGGAATCGTCAAGATATAAATCGATTAATAATATTTTCAATTGGCAAACCTCACAATCGTTATTCGTGCCAACCACAACAATATCGATGTTTACATCGAATGCCGTTATTATTATATTAAATCTCTTTAGAAATTTTCCTTTTGAAAATATGGGAATATTTTTCAAAATCCAATCGCCTGATTCGTGTTCGACAATTCTAATTTCACTTGACATAATGAAATTCATTATCGATGGATAATAACAAATGTTTTTCAACTCTAGCAGTCATAAAATTCAATACATAACTAAATTTAAACATGCAATTCTAAATCAAATCATTGTCTGATACGATTTTCTATTAAAATAATTCCAATTAAACAATTAAGAACGTCATTGTGTGACGTATTTTTGTGGATGTTAGATAGTTTCGACAAACTAATCCGATTGTTATTTCTAAATATGACTATGAGCTCCAATATCGATTGAATATAATCTGGATATTTAGTTCTTCGTCTTGATATTTATGAGACAATAACTGAGAATGGATCGATATGTTTTCGACAAATGTTAAATAACATCGATGCTTTACTGAACCTTTTCGTTTCGATTTCTGTTCGAGTTTTGATGTTTTATTACTTGATTTCTTTGATTGATGACTCTTCGAATAATTTGTTGACATCTATTTGTTTGTTTTCGGTTGGACCAGTTGATGAAATAATTTGACATCCCCGCAGTACTCACAAAACAATAAATATTAACAAAATCAAACAAATTTTACTATATAATTATTAAATTTAATGTATTTTAATATTTTTCAAAAATAAAATATATTTCTATTGAATTCATTTAAAGTCACGCTTTGACATTACAAAGAATGGATATGAAATAAACAGTTCTAGAGCCGTATAAATTATATATTTGTATAACAATGATTATTAAAAGCGGTTTTCTTCAATAAAGAAGTGCGTGTTTACAAAATAGTATCTTTTACTGACTTGTTCAAAGTTGAATAAGATTAAAAATGAGATTAGAAGATAACTAAAATTATTATAATTATTATAATCATCAACAAAATTTATTTTGGTTGATAATTTACGGATTAGTAAAACTTATGTTTACTTAAGCAATTAATAATTTTTTAAAAGATAAGTTTTCCTGTGGAAATAATAAACTAAAGTGCACTGGAAATAGAAGTTATTCTTTTGTTGATCAAAATAAAATTGGTGTTCCGTTATTCGTTTGTGGACATGAGATTTTTTAATTTTTTAAATAAATTTTATTAATAAAACTAATTATATTATTATGTTATATTTCCCACCAAAAATAGAGCTTAAAAGAATGAGGATAGGTTATAAAGTATTAATGTGGATAATGAAATTCAAATACAAATTAAAAGATAGAAATTATATATTGGCTTTTACTATAATGCTATAATTGCCATTGTCTTTTGAAGTCCGAACTTTAACAAGACGACATGTAAAAGTTGTCCCGAACTATATTCTTCCTTAAGAGTAAAAGCATCGATCAGAAATTTGAAAAACTGTTGACATGTCAGGGTTCACAACCGGCTAAATGGTATGGTTTAACTGGTCATCCACTCCACCCTGTTTTATTCACGAACGTACCCATCGATGAAACCATTCATTGTACTTAAAAGTTTCAACATTTTTCTATGTAAATCCCTTTGCTTCATTTCTCTGTTTATCATATTTGTCAAATCTTACTGATATTCAATTCATATAGAATCTTGTTCTTCTTTGTTCTTATTTTTATTTTACTTTTGATTTTCATATCTAGCATTTCCTTTAAAGTTATCTCTTCTTCATTTATTTTTTGCATGGAATTAATAGAAGATGATTCAATATCCTTGTCTTTTTTATTATTTCTCGAATCTAATACTAGTAATCATATCTTTCATCATTTTAATAATATTGTTACGAGATATAATGCCAAAAATACCATAATTTCTTGTCCATACTTCATAATCATGTGGGTTTTTCAAATATAAAAAACATCTGCATATGTAATTCTACATTTACCTATATTAATTATTAATTCATTAAAAGAGTTCATTGCTAAGGAAATGATAATAATTTTCTAATTGATTTAACATAAATTTCAAAGCAATATCGGCGCTATATAAGTTCGTTTCTCTGCAGCAAAGATTTTCAACAGTAATTTTAATGATATAAAGCGTTGATACAAGATTAGAAAGAAGTTTGAATTCTGTATCTAAAATTAAATATAACTATCATATCTATAAGAGCTTTACGAATTGAATTATTAAGTGTTATCATATCTTTCAAACATGGCATACATACTGTACCATCTTGTTAGGACGTCTTTAATAAGAGATAATTCCTGGCCGTTTCATCACAAAAACATACAAAAAAGGATAATAATATTTTTGTCATGAATTGTTTTTCAGCCTTTATCTTTAATTGATAAAATTGTTTGTTTGTAATTTTTTTCGGTAATTACCGGTAAATGTTACGATTTACCGGTAATTTTACCGCTACTATTTTTGTCATTTACCAGTAAACCGGTAATGGAATCCCTAGTATTAATTAAATAATAATATTATAAAATAACTTTCGAGAAAATTATATTACAAATTGCAGTAATGACACAATTTGAAGCAATGCTCGATGCTTACACATTAAAACAATAGAATAAATTAAAATGATATAAAAATAGAAATTAATGTATTAATTTACATTAGTAGGAGTAAATAAAATTTGTTGAAATAAGTTGTAATTATAATAACAAGTTCAAATATCAAGGCGATAATAGAATATGTTGTTACTTTTCCTCGAGATTGAAGTCTATTTTTAAAGAAAAGAATTTATTTTAGTCATCTTTCTCTGTTCTCAGACTATATATTAATGTTTTTTTTATAAAATCGATAACAACATTTATCCCAAAAGAAAAATTGTTCAATTATTTTTACATATATTCCTAATACATCCTTTATTGTTTATTTTTTCAAGTGTTGATTCATTTCTATTGAGAACACTTTGAAATGTAGTTTTTTGTACTGATTTATTATTCTTACATTTATACAATTATTACTATTATTTTATATACATTTTCTATTTATTAATATTGATAATTCAATAGAATTCTTTCAAATTATCTACAACATAATTCTTTGTCACTATGTCAATTGTAATATTTTTTTCATTTATCAAAAAATATAATTAGATTAGATTCTTTTTTATTAAATAAATATAGATTTGTAATGACTTATTATAATTAAAAAATAATAATAATAAATAATAATAATGTGCTTTCAGTGTCATTTTTTAAAATTATATAATCTTCTAATTTTACTAAAATATTTAATTATTTAAAAAAATATTAATATAATTTCTGTTACATTTTGTCATTTTTTCTTTTTCATAATAATTAAAAATAAAAGTAAATTAACCATTTTTAATTAATAAACACAGAATGTTGTAATGAAATTTTTACTAATTACAATTTATTAATTGTTTAATTTTTGTTTTATTTAATTATTTGTTAAATGTTTTTTAAAAGAATACTAATTTTCTTAAGAAGAGATTAATATAATAATTTACAAGAGAATATTAATGACGAATTGTACATTAATAATAATTAATTATGTTTTGCTGCAGGTATAAATTTAACAAAAAAATTTTTTTACTATTCTTAAGAGAATTATGTCGTTTATATATTCATAAACACCAAACATTTTCAACTAGAGAACATTACGATATTCTTTTAGATCTTCCTTTATGAAGTGTTTTAAACTTTATTTTTAAAACTACTTTGATAAGTGGCTACGAAAGGGATGTAGAAACGGATCGTTTTAAAGCATGGGTTTATTAGGTTGGCCTAAAAGTTTCCGGTCAATAATGAAAATACTTTTTTTCAAATTTCTTTTTGGCATTATTTATTTTATATTGATATATATCGATTTATTTAAAACATTATATGGACTACGAGATTACTTGAAATCCGTGTGTTGCTGCGTCACTATTGGAAGAAAGGTTTGACAACACGAAATACTACCCAGGTTATTTGCAAAGTTGAAGGTATACAAACGGTCGGAAAAAGTACGGCAATTGACTGGTTCAAGCGTTTAAATACAGGAAACTTTGACTTGTATGACAGTCCTCGTTCTGGACGACTAACAAAATTGGATAACGATGACTTGCAAGCAGAGTTGGACATGAAGCCTTCGTCAAGCAATCGCGATTTGGCATTTAAGCTTGGAGTTGACAAGTCAACTATACATTGGCATTTGAAGTAGCTCGACTTTGTGCACAAGAAACCGCGTCAAGATCCTCACGAACTCACTAAAGCACAGGCCGATAAAAGAGTCCAAATTTGCCGACAACTGTTACAGAATCCACGAGATGACCACTTTTGGAAACGAATTGTGACGTCGGACGAGAAGTGGGCCTACTTGGTCAACCACAATCGAGACAAGGGATGGATTCCACTGGGTCGGGCAATGCCGTCAGTTCCAAAACAAGATCGATTTGGCTTGAAAATCATGTGTGTCTAGTGAAACTTTGAGGGAGACGTGTATTTTGAGTTGCTTCAGAACACCCAGGCCAAAACTGGAAAGTGTCTACGAGAAGCTCAAAGAGAAGTACCCTGCCTTAATCAACTGAAAACGTGCACTGCTTCAGCAAGACAATACCAAGCCGCATACCGCCAAGAAGACCAAGAGCAGATCCTGCCGCATCCTTCTTACAGTCCTGATTGCGCTCCATCCGACTATGGCCTCTTCCGATCCATGCAACACTTCTTGAAAGGTCGCCGATTCGAAGCATTCGATGAAGTTGGACAAGCATGTCAAGAGTTCATCAATTCGAATTAGCCGGGAATGGTACTTTGACCAGATCAGAAAGCTTGCAGAAAGTAGTTGAAAATGATGGATTGTATTTTGAAGAATAATTGTTATTTATTTAAAATAAATTCTTACACAAAAAATTGTATTTTTCATTCTTGACCGGGAACTTTTAGGACAACCTAATAATTGAAAATATTATTTATTATTTTATGCAGTCTACAAGGACCTTGATCAGAAAATTTCGTTCTTTCTTTTGTCGCTAAAATAAAAACTTGTTTGATGTAGTAAACTTGAGTTTAATAAATAAGAACATTTAAAAGTAGAACCCCTAGAAACTAAATACACTTAAGAACTCTGATATGAAATGTTTTGAATTAAAGTTCAAATTATTAAAAAAAACTTTGAAATTAAAATATTAAAGCTTTAGTGAATAGAAAAGTATAAAATAGATTGTGAAAATAAAACTGATTACGTTTCTAAATCTCGACGATATGGTAAAATCTTGGTAAATATTATTGCATCATTCATAATATTTTTGAATTTTATTATAATTATTAGTTTATTTATTATTTTTAGTTAAATATCGAGAAGATTATAAAGAAAAGTCATTTGAACAGAAATTAGTAAGTCTTTAGATGGGTATCTTTGTTATTTTTTAGAAGCATTGTTTCAAAATTAAATGGATCAAAAACATTTTATAATTTGAATAAAAATATCGCTTAAAACCATTTGCTTATCTAGAGAAGGAAGACTCTCCATTAATAACTATAAAAGCGTCTCTTAATCACTCATAGTCATTACAATCTTACTTTTTTTACTTTACCGTGTGCTTCTTTCAATTTCGATCATTTTAAAAATATTTTCAACAATAAACAATTTCAACCTTTAACATGTTAATATTTTGTAGGGCCAATTTTGACAGCAATCACATCAGTAATGGCTACAGCAAAACCAGATGGACGTACTTGGTCCCTGGTCTGGCAGTTCATCTGGCCTGAAACATATAGAGAACTGCTGGACGATACTCAAAAAGAAAGTATCTGCTTTGAGACCGTCATCCAGGAACGATTTAATAGAAAAAGCAAAAAACTGAAGCAGCAAAATCACAACTGAGCATTGCTGAATTCTATGCCAAATCTCTTGGCGGCTGTGATTGCTGCCAAAGGTGGCCCTACAAAATATTAACAAGTTAAATGTTGGAATTGTTGTTTATTAATGTATACCCACTGTTTCGTTCAAAAATTATAACATCAAATGCGAGTCTTTACCTGTTTTCACCAAAACAATATTTTTTTCCAAAAAACCTTAATGTTATGACCAACATGGTTTATCTTTTCAAATTCAAATTGGGACAAAACAAAATCAAATATGGAATAAACAAATCCAAATCGAATAATACAAAATGTGAAGATGAAAATAAACAACGAACGTTTGAAGAAAAAATTAAATTGAAAATTATTTTTATTTTTATTATTCGAAAAAATTAATAAATCAAAATGAAAATTATGATTTTTTATTTGAAGATGAACATCCATCATATTTAACGCTTCAAGTATAAATCTTTGTAGATGAACGATATACTTGGTAAATGTCATAACCGTTAAATGTTTTATATTTTCAAATATAATTTTTCGAATTTCATTAAACGATATTCCGATTGAGTCCTATAAAATCTGCCAAATCTTGTTAACATTTCTTGAATATGTGTGACCAAATAATTTTTAACCTCAGCTTTTAAACTTGACCGAGCATACTCAGTCTCATTCAATATGCGATTATATGGTCCAAGTCTTAATACTCGATGATCAGTAAATTCATCTTCTTGAAAAACCTCTTTCATTAAAGAGAGCGTTATCCGTTACTAATTTAACTTTCGATAATTACATGTTTGGTCGTTATGAAGGCAGTGGCGGACAAATTCTTTGGTTTCTGGCTTCTTAAAAGAACCTCTTTGAATTTCATAATTTTATCAAATCCATATGACCAATACACCAAATAAATTGTATAGTGGTTCCTTTACAGCCAGCAGAAACACTTGTACAACGAATCGCTTTTTTGATCTCCCATTTTTTCTGGATATAATTAGGTTAAAGTTCGTCTCATCCATGTAGATTATCAGCTTGGTATTTTAAAAGTTGTTGGCCATAATTACGCCTCGTAATTTTATTCTCTTCGCTGTTCACCTTTTTAATTCTTTATATGCGTTATATTTTACTGTAAATAACCTCACGTATAGATTTAGCCGTAAATACTCTACAGAAACTTCAATTTCATGATTTCCTAGAAATTTTTGTTTTAGTTCTTTTAATATTATCTTTGAGTTATCCTCAATGTACTGCTCTATACAGACTTTTTTGAACCTCCTCTTTCCAACACGTTGTTTATTTGGTTTTTGTGGACTGACAAGTCAATACACAGTCGATCTTTCGATACGTAGTCGAAAGCAATCTCCAGTTACTGTTGTTATTGTGTAAAGAACTATTTTTTTCTAATATTAGATATTTCACTTTATTTATATAGGTTATTTTTATTTAAAATTACGGTGTTGGATATAATTTATATTAATAAAGCAATGATTTTTAAAAAAAATTTTTTAATTTTTCAGTCAGTTCTTTGGGTATCGCTTTCGAAGTATTTTTAGAAATAAAATTTTTTTATTTACATTTGTAATATTTTTCAACAAAATTTTAATAGAATTATCAGCTTTTTTTCTGATATGCATATTTTCTGTCTTCTATCTTTTGTATTATTAATTTCTGACAGACGAAACCATATTAATTATGTCTGATAATATGATAAATTCGTGATATTGTGCCGTATTGTGCTTACAAACATTACTTACTCGGGAACTATTTTTCCATTTGAGGAAAAAGATGAGTTTCCAATACTCATTGTCATTGGTTCTTTCTCATTGTTCCTTCCACAATGTTCAGAGATCCAAAATCCTAGACAGTATGACATTTTCCTTTTGAACTGCCCTTTTGGAAACTTTATTTCCTTCACTGTTTATCATTTTTGTTAGGCTATATACACTCTGTTTATGATCTACGGGACATACTGCAGATTTTACGGTCAGCACGAGTATTTGTGACATTTTTCCTGCCACAATTTTCAATTCGATCAGACTCCAGTAGCTTTTTATTTTATTTTTATTTTAGTAATTAAGGACTTTGAAACATATGGTTATCTTTGATGTTTAATAAAAAAGTTTCAATTTCTCTTAATTTGGATGGAGATATATCAATACTGAAAAAAAACTAATTGTAACAATATCATAAAATACAAACAAAATAAATAGTTTTAAAGATGACAATAATTAAAATTTTACAATTAATACATTAAATGAGGTATTACTAAAAATATGTTATATTTATTTAAGTTATAGTTGATGAAAATGTTTTTAATATATGATTACAAAATTTTATTTATATTAAATTAATAATATACATTAAATGAGGTATTACTAAAAATATGTTATATTTATTTAAGTTATAGTTGATGAAAATGTTTTTAATATATGATTACAAAATTTTATTTATATTAAATTAATAATATACATTAAATGAGGTATTACTAAAAATATGTTATATTTATTTAAGTTATAGTTGATGAAAATGTTTTTAATATATGATTACAAAATTTTATTTATATTAAATCATCATTATAAAAATTGATCTAACTTGGTAAAACTCATCACTCAGATTGATAAATCAGTCTGACACAATCGTGACAATCAAAAAAGATAATTATAACTATACGATTGTAAAAATCATCAAAGAATTCAATTAAACCTATTCGATTTCTAAAATTCATCTTTTAAAATTGAAAAAAAAACTATAAAACAAAAAATTAGCATCCATAACAACCCTAATAGACTATTAATTATTATGAACCCTTCGAGTGTATCTCATGTGCACATAATAGTTTTTCTTCTTCAAATAGAATGCCTAATTTTTTAAGTGTTTATTTTTGAAGTATGTCTTAAATACTAATTTACTAGTAGTGTCCAATATTCTATTGAGGTAATATTGAATAATCTCATTTTTGAATATTGAGTAAAACATTAACTAGAGTTTTTTTTTAAATTAAAATTCGGGGCCCAAAGGGTTAAAATTAGTTTTGTTATATTAGTTTGTATATATGAAATTTTAAAAATGAATATTTTCAGTTTTCTGATCGGTGTCAAACTTATGGTCATTCAGAATTTCATGATTCGAATTTCTTTAACTTCGAAACAAATCCTTTAAATGTAGAAATTGATTCTGAATATTCGATTCCTTTAGGAAATTTTAATGAGGTTTTTATTGAATTATCTTTAAAAAAATAATTAAATGTAGATCATATTCTTTTATGTTGTAAAGAGAATAAACTTCATAGTACTATTTATATTAAAAAAAATCATTTTATGTATACATTTTGTATATAACTCAATATATTCGGGACGTCCGAGACCTATTGAGTCAATCGAATTTCGAGATAAACGAACCAAAAAACAGTTCAGAAAAATCAGTAATTCTTATCTAAAGGCATTAATGTATACAGTAATAAATAATGATTGATAATTCGTTGACTCTAGCAAAGGCAGACTCATCGACAAAGTTTATAAGTAGCAAGTTATTTTCGCTTTAATTGTCATTGTCTTTTTCTACTTTGTAGAGAGTTATCCAAATATTAGTACTGTAGGGACTCCTAGATTGTAGAGTAAAGTGTTTATAAATCGAATAAACCAGATTATTGAGCTATGGAAAAGTCTTATATGGCGACCACATCGAATGTCTTGAACAATCTGGTGCCAAAGCATTTTCATGGAATTAAAGATCTTGGGTAGGTTATTACAGATTACCAGTGGTTTTTTGAGGTTTCATAACCCAGTGAGATGAACCAAAAGTCTTTTCGTATTTTTTATTAAAAATTTAGACATAATTTTACAACAAATAAAAAACATTTAAGTTTCAAAATAAAGGCCATTTGAATCTATAGCTTGAACCCATCTATGGGCAAGTTTTGCGATCTCGTTGCGGTACCAATCCTTGTTCTTAGAAGCGAAGAACTGGCGACACCCGTTTCCGACCTCGACAAGATTATTGAAGCTGCAACCACGAATGAAGTGTGCCATAGAGCGGAAAAGGTGATAGTCGGATGGCGCAAGATCCGGACTATACGCTGGGCGTGGAAGAAGTTCAAAGGCGTCGAGATTTTTGATTTTTTCCTTCGTTTGTTTGGCGGTGTGCGGTTTTGCATTGTCCTGTTGTAGAAGAACTCGCTTTCGATTGATCAAAGCGGGGTATTTCTCGCCAAGTGCCGCATGCATTCGATCAAGTATGGCGCAGTAAAAGTCAGCGTCGATGATACGACAATTTGGAACCAGCTCGAAGTGAATCACGCCTTCGAAATACCACCAAACACACAAAAGTGCCTTCCTTGAGAAATGATCTCGTTTCGCTACCGGTTTCACCATTTGTCCGGGGTCCAACCATTGATTTTGTTGGTCTGGATTACTAAAGTAAACTCACTTTTCATTGCAAGTTACAATTCGACGGATGAAACGGTTATCGCGCGGATTTTCAAGCAATTTTTGACAAGTGTCGAAACGCTTTTCGGCTTGAATTTGTGTCAATTCATGAGGCACTTCTCGACATTGTCTATTGACCTTGCCAAGAGCGTGAAGGTGTCGTACAATGAATGTTTGAGGAATATCGAGTTCGGCCGACAATCTACGAGTACTTATTGACGGATTTGTCTCGACAGCTTCACGAATTGCTCCGGAATCTACGGTGATAGGTCGGCCTGAACGTACATTGCCTCCGAGGTCAATGTCACCTTCGTTGAACCTTTTGAACCAATTTTGTGCAGTACGATTTGAGACCACATTATCGCCTTCAAGTTCGCATATCTTCTTTGTTGCTGCAGTTGCGTTTAAGCCCTGTTTCCAGTAATGGCGTAAAAGAACACGAATTTCAAAATTTTCCATGATTTTTCTAAAAGACCATAAAAATTATATTAACGACTAATTAGAAGTTTTAATATATATTGTGATAGAGCAGTTCAAGAGCTTTAAAAACATATAACATATGTATATAAAATATCTTTATTTGGTAATAAGAAACAATTCAACTAAAAGACGTAGAAAATACGAAAAGACTTTTGGTTCACCCTAATAATTCAGTTAATATTGGTGAATATATTCACTCATATAAATGTTTCTTCACATCCTTCTCAAAGAAGTTGTACTAAAGATTATAAGCCAGAATATTGTTTGTCTTCATATGTATGACAATTATATTATTTGTCACTTGTTAAGCCATTATATTTAAAAATTTTTACTGTTATAAAAAATCATTTAAAACTGGCCCTAACAAGATTTGTTCAAGTTTAAATGAATAACAGTTGTTTTTGGAAGGAAATACCAAATTTATGTTTTTTTCTATCCCGAACCTCTTTTATGGACATTTAATGTCAGATTTATCAAAATGTTGGATAAAAATGATAAATATATGTTTATGAAATGGAAATATATTAATGTCAATTTTATTATAAATAATAAAATTCAGTGCCTAATTTTAAAATTTAACAATTTATTCTTATGCTATTGTTATAGTTAGAATAGACTGGGCAGAGTTATTATTATCAACAAATGGGTAAAATATTGCATCAGCATGGTGACGAAAGAGTCTGTGGCTCTGATGCAAGATATTTCATGGAATATGTCTTGGTGCTTGTATTGTTATGATGGTGATGATGATGATGATTATTATTATTATATTATTATTATTATTATTTATTTATTATTTTTATTATTATTATTATTATTATTATTATTATTATTAATATTATTATTATTATTATTATTATTATTATTATTATTATTACTATTATCATTATTATTTTTCAAATTAATCAATTTTAGTTTATGGCACGGTAATTTTTTGTAAATAATTACCTACAGCGTATATTATATTATATTACAGTGTTATTACAAAATATGAAATTTTTTTCAACAATATAAATTGTTTTATTCAAAATAAATTCATATCTCCAAAATATGAGATATCAATACATCAGAAAAGAAATTCTGAAAAGATCAATAATAAAAAGTATTTTTATTTGTTTTGGATGCTTGTTTGATTTGATTGATTTACAATTTCTAATTAATTCAAATTTCAAATAAGTGTATCATATATTTTTCGGTTTTCCCGAACAATTGATACTTGTAGCCCTTATGAGGGCTGTTTCTCTTTCTCTTTTGTCTGGAGTGTTACTGATCTCCAGATAAATAAGTAGATTCAGATTGTATCAATTGTGCAGACTGCGGCCGCAAAAACAACAGCGCGCGGCGACTTTACCTCGCTCGGCACGGTCGACAAGCGACACGATTTGATCGCCGAGACGCTGCGACTCGTTTGCGATATCATTCTTATCATTCGCGCGCTTGATCTATAACGATAAACAATTGAATCGTTGTTATTGTGAATCAGAGTTATGTTGAGATTTTTCAATAATTTTAGCATTGTCAAATTATAGAAAATAATAAAAGACTTATTTTTTGATCGATTTTTATTTTTAAAAATTTGTTCGGTGATTCCGCTTTTTAACATTTCAGTAAAACAACAAACTATATTATAGATAAAACTGCCGTAGCAGGTTAATAACAAATTTAATTATTTAAAAAATTAGTTTATTTCAATCATAACTGTGCCTCAAGTTCGGTCGACCATTTCAAATTTCCGTACCAATATAAAGTTTAAATTCCACAATTATGGCTGGTAGAAAACAAAGAACTCTTATAACAAATGAGATATTAAGAATATTTCTGAAACAACTAAATCATGGTTGTATCGATAATCAAATTTCAGAGTTGTTATCGATTTTAATTAGTACTATTGAACCTTATCTAGTTAAATAATTTTTGGGTTGTCAAACGAAGAAATTATTAAAAAGAAATTGAGAAAATCGAACAGTAACAGGTTTTCTTGGATGAAACTGGATTTAACCTCCATACATCCTATAATTATGGCTACTCCCTAAAAAACATGAAAGCTTTCTCATATGTAAGGCTAACAAGAGGTCAACCAAAGACTTGTGCGCCATTGATAGAAATGGAATTTTCAGATATGAAATAATATTCGGCGCAAATGATGAAGACTCTTTCAAAGACTTTATTGAAAATTAGCTTTTAAAACATTTTCGACTCCACAGAAGTTCAATTTTAATATTGGGTAACAGTTTCATCACAGACGTGACGTTTTGCATCTTTTGAGCGAGAATTTCATAGTAAAAATTTTTGCTTACATATTATCCTCAATTAAATTCGATTGAGGAGGTTTTTTCTTTCAAAAAGGTTAGATATAAAGCAGTAAAGCCCAAGCCTGCTATTTTGGAAAGAATAACAGGAAGTGTAATAGAGCGAAAAAGGTGATAGTCGGATGGCGCAAGATCCGGACCATATGCTGGGTGTGGAAGAAGTTCAAAGGCGTCGAGATTTTTGATTTTTTCCTTATATATATTAGAAAATCTGAATATGTCTCTTAATGGATTCTTTGAAAAGATGAGTCAATCTATTCATGTTGCATTGATCAAACAACCATTTATATAAAATGATTCTTTAACATGCTTTTTGAACCATCTAGAAAAATGTATATTATTAAATAAAAAATTTATATTATGGATAAAAAAATATTTTTTGGAATAACAATGTATATTATATATTATAAGCAATTTATTATATTATATTATAAGCTATGTAAAAATTTTCATTGCCATTTTATATTTAGTTAAAAAAGTCAATATTTAAAAATAGAAGAACGTATATATAAATTCATTTTGATCAATAATTTTAAATTTCATAAGCCTGTCCTTACTATATGAATAATGACGTTTGTTACATACGCTTACAGGGTTTCGAGCACAATACTCTTCACCTGGTTTAACCTCTGTAGATCTTTGCCTTTACTCACATGGTCACCGCTGAGGCTTACGAGCTTTAGCTATTTAGGTTTCTACGTTTCACGCATTACCTGGTTTTGAGATTATCTTCTTGAATAAATAATTCGCTTACTCTTTTTCCTAAAACATTAGATGATCTTTACTTCTTAATTATTTTTTTCAAATTTAACATATACATCCGCAATAAAAGGCTAGCGGGATCTAAAAGTTAATTCTTTTTCAATTAGATAGTGATGTTTGATTCTAACTTCCTTCATGCTCTTTTCTTACATTTTACCATATTTACCTTTAGATTTCATTCATTTTTCTTAAAATCTTCATAATGTAGATCCTGTAATATTTTGTTTTTTTAATCGTTAGTCTTATACGTTACTTTCTTTTTTCTTGTAAATTTCGAACTTTTTTCATCACTTCATAAAAGATTATATTGAATATAAAAGGTCCTATAACATAATCTTATATCACTACTCTAGTCATATTTATTGTACTTTCTCATTAGAAACATGCAAAGAGCGTCATTTGGATTGCTACCTAATCAATTAATTATTCATCTAATATTCATTCTAGAGTATGCTCGATTTTCTATATTATATTCTTCGTAAAAAAAACTTTCCTACAATGTATAAAAAATGTTTTTATGTTATTCTCAACTTATCTATAGGTCGTTTCATAATTCACTATTACTTTCAGAGTTCTATTGCCATAAGTGCATAATGTGTTTTACGTATTCATTTTCTCTCATTTTCTTCTAATTTTGTTTTTCTGTTTCTACAGTAATGGCTGACTAAAGCACCTATACGATTGAGTTCAGTATTCTGGTGGCAGTAAGGTATCATGAAAGTGATAAATATTTGTCATCCATGAGAACATTGAAGAAGAGGTTATGTGAGGAATTTGAACGTGATCCACCTCATTCATGCTACATTAAGGCATGGTCAAACTTGCTCTATTCTTGATAAAGACCTTCCTGGTCGTCCCAATTAACACCGTGTTTTACAGGTTGATGATGAACAATCCATCCAAACAGATCCAAAGAATTAAATAAAGTTAGCATTTTAAAATACCAAGCAGCATTTCTTTATATTTCTTTCATATCTCAGTCAAAGATCTGATGATCTGGACATATCACGGTCGACAACATGGAGAGTTATAAAAAGAAATTTACAGAAGTTGGAGACCTATGAAAGTGCAATTTTTAAGTGAAGATGATTATGTGAATCACATTAAATGCTGTCAGACGATATTGAAAAAGCGCGACAATTTCAAACATCGTGAAAATATTTTTTCAGCGATCAGTGCGCATTTTATTTTGATATTAGAGCTTGACAGGTTTGCATGTGGAGTAAAACAAATTCACATTTTTATGAGTGCGTTAATGAGCTTCGGTTCAAACTACTTTAAAAACAAGACACTTTTTCAATCAGTAATTTCCAGACGGCTGGATAGGTAAATTTGGTCTTATTTTTTAACCTCCCATAGCCCAGATCTTTCATCCCGCAATAATGTTCTTTTGGGGGATGATGAACCCCGAAATCGTGAAAGAGAAGGTTCAAACCTAGCAAAAACTGCAAAACAGGATTCGACAAGAATTTACGGAAGTTTTAGTGGCCGTGTTGCGCTCCATTTTTAATCATATTTCCCGCATGTTACATCTGTACTTTGAAAGTAATGGGTTAAAAGTTGATTCATTTGATCAATAACATACAGTATATGTATGTCTTCGTTTCTAAAGTGAATTATGAATCGGCGTACATATAAAATTCAGAAAGTGGTAGTGAATTATGAAACGACATGTACTTTCTTTACATTTAAAGCTTCATCTTCCTTACTGATTTTCATAAACTTAAATATACTTCTGGATTATCTTCCGAAATCATTTCAAAATCATTCTCTGGTGTTTTTCTATCATCTTCATGTACGTTTTAAAATAATTTAATTAATAACTCAATTTTATAATTTTTGCATGGTTTTTAAGATTGAAATTATGCATTTTCATTCTTATATTAAATTATAAATATTTTAAATACTACTCTAAAACTTCCAATAATCCCCCTGGGAGATTGTTCTATTTTTTTTAAAATTTGTAAAAACAAGGACACGAGGGATTATTAGAAATTTTTAAAATTCAAAAATATTTTCAGAAAATCAAATTTATTCATCAATTCCTGAATAGCTTGATTCCGAATAGTCCTCACCATCAAGAACTTGATGATTTATACTAACACAATATATTTTTTTAATTTAATACCAAATTGTGCATCTTTGGCAATGAGCAAGCTCATTCCTTCATCAAAGAAACATGAATAAAAACGTTTTATAATCAGTTTTTTGAAAGAGTATCTTAAGCAATAATAACCCATTTTCAGCGTAGGGAATTATTAAAAGTGGGGGATTATTCTCGAGAAAAAATTTGATCAGAAAAAATAGCTGTACTGGGGTATTATTAGAAGTTTTAAAGTATATCATAAATTTGATTAAAATATACAGTTAAATTAAAAAGCAAAAAAATAAAATAATAAAATCGTTTAATTATTCAATCGTTTTTGTATTTAGGAATATATAAATTAAAAAAAATCATATTTATTTTTGTAAAGAAGTAGTATAGATTATGTCGGAAAACATGATCATTTTTTACCAAAAACGACATGCCTTACAATTTTCTTGTAGAAAGTTTGTAAAATTTAATAATAGTTTACGAATTTCTTTGGAGAAAGAACATGTAAATTAACAGGATTTTTTCTTCCTTACTTTTTTATATAAATATGAGGGTGTTTCAAAATGTTTATTATCACATGAGATATACATACTCAAAGGATTTTAGAGTAGGTAGAAATTTGTTTTACGACTATAATACCTCGGTGGTTTTAATCTTATGAGGAAATAAAATGTTATGATATTCTGAAAAGTTGATTCTCTCAAATACGATTATATTGGGTTGAGGAATAAGTTCCCGCCGTTTTTTGAAAAATTAAAATTTTATTTTTTAACAAAAAAGTTACAACAAATTAATCACAAATATAATCTCCGCCATTGTACACGACTTCTTCCCGACGTTCAACGAGTTTTTCAATGCCTCTTTGGTAGAAATCACCCTGTCTTGACTCGAATTGATTAAAGTTAAATTGATTAAAAATTCAAAAAACGGTGGGAACTTATTCCTCAACCTAATATATATTTGAAAGAAAGTGAACATTAAAATGTGTTTCCTTTTAATCCATTCGACAGTTGAAGCATGCTTATATATTTTATTGACTTCAAAGCATTGAAAATGCAATTTAACCGCAAATTAGCTAAGAGAATGTATTCTTCTACCCGACCAACAGATCATAGAATTGTAACAAGCTAAATTTAAATTTTTATTTTATAAAGACAAATAAATGTTTTTTAATGTTATTTATTTTAATTTTACTATTTTTTCCTAGGAACTTTATCAAAAAATTGAAGAAGAGTTTCATTTCGATGAAATTGAAGTAAAAGATAAAAATACAGCTATCCAAGTGAAATGCCGAAATATTAATCATTTTGGTGAGCCTGTTTACTAACATTTATTTTGTCTCAATTTTTATCATATTGTCGTCGTATCATTTATTATAATTATATTCATCTACCGAAGAGATTTTATCGTTGTGACACACTGAATAATTTATATATTTATAAACTAGAAAA
>MQRK01252903.1:8824-23598 GCA_001938485.1 Girardia tigrina | reverse complement strand
ATCTGGATTATGTAATCGAAATATTGTTCCTCATAAATTTGTTTCAATAATGAAAATTGTAGTAGAAATAAAGTTTACAAAATTATGACTTCCAATTTTAATCACGAACCTAATAAGGATCAAAGGATTTAATCAACAAAACTTCACACTGTAATGATAAAATTGTGACACAAAATAAAAAGTTAAATAATTTACGGAGAATTTTTGGAGAATCTACAAAATAAAATTTTAAATTTAAGTGACAGTTCATTTTAAAATGAAATAGCTATTTTAAAATTTTGTCAGAAGCATAGTATTAGAATGCGATTTAATGAATTTCAATTTAAATCAAAGGTAGAAAATATATTTAGGTATTATCACGCATTTGCAGTTCCAGTTATTTTTTTTGAATTTAATTTTATGAATAATTAGTTTTGAATTTTTTAAAAACATGTTAAAAAATTATGTTTTACCATTCTTATATCTGTTGATAGAAAATGAAAAATCAAATACAATAAGTAACGAAGAAAACAAAAATCAGAAAATTATAATTTTGATAATATTGGTTTTGTTTAGACTGAGGGTTTTTTGTTTGTCTGGGGGTTTTAGAAAATTCAAAAACTCTATTATGAAACATAATGGAAATAATTTATTAAATTTAAAAATTGTATCTAGATCATGTAAGATAGGAAGTTTGTTTAGTAGTAAATCTATCACTCCTACTGGGTTATGTTAAAATTTAGTTTATCAATACAAATGTAATGGGTATGACGCCATATACATCGGAGAGACTTGTCGTCATCTCTGTAAACTCATTCAGGAACATAATCGCAGGGAATAACAATATTGCTCAACATAAGAAGAACTGTTTGAATAGTAAAGTTGATGTAAGTAATTTTAAGATTTTGTGTTCACAATTCGATAATTACTGGGAGAGGGTGATGTGTGAAGCATTGTTGATCAAATCTTTTGATCCTAAAATCAATGTCCAAACACCATCCTTTTCAACTTTATTAAAAGTATTTTCATGATTTAAATGACATAATGATTACATAAACATTGCTTTGATAAATAAACACGAGTTTATCCTTGTTAATTCAGTCTGATGATGACGGTTGATCCGTCGAAATTAATAACAATATATTCTGACGAAAATTTTTTATTTTTTAAAAATTATTTAACTGTTTTATTATTTTGATTTTGTCTATTTTTTCTATTTATTTAGCCACAGCTACTTTACAATGTGTCACCATGTTAAACTCTTAATTACATCTTTAATTATTGATTTAAACTGTATTAAATTATTTATTTATATTATTTATATTTATGACATTATTTTTGTCTTATTATATTTTTATATAATTGACAAACAATTATTTCAAAATAAGTGAATTAATAATTAAAAATTGAAACATGTTTTTACTAAAATATAAAGTTAGCGTGATAGAAACATTTTTGATCTTATGATCAAAAACCGAAAAAAATATGATTGTTTTAGAAACAATCTCTTTGCAGATAAGAATCATTCGAAAGAAAAAATGACTTTTTTTAATATTTTTATCATTGGAAAAACAATTTAACTTTAAATATTTTATTATATTTGATGAATTATAAAAGAATTAATCTATAATTTAATTATAATCGTAAGTAAGAAAAACATTTTAACTTTAAATATTTTATTATATTTGATGAATTATAAAAGAATTAATTTATAATTTAATTATAATCGTACATTAAAGAAACGTAAAAAAATGTTAATGAAAAATCTCTAGAAAATTTATTTTTATATTTATTTAATTTTAATATTTCAAGTCAAAAAAAGACAAAATGTCAATTTATTTGACAAAATAATACTAAAATATGATAATGAATTTTTAATTAATGATTATTCGAAAAATAATATAAATGATAATTTTATCAAAATTTTAACAATAATTGTTATAATTGGAAGATTCTTTAAAAGAAATTATATTTATGAGGTATAAAACACGATTATTATTAATTATTATTACGTTTCATTTTACAATGTTGAAAATAGATAAATTAAAAAAAAATATTTTTTTAAATGTATCTTTATATTTCTTTAGAATTGAGAAAAATTAAAAATTATTTGAATATTATATAAAAATAATTAAAATAAAATTGGCGAATAATTACAAAATTTTAAAAGATATTTTCCTCTGAACATATTTTAAATGATTCTGGTTCTACCGTTTTAGGCTGAATTCGAATGTGTTTAGATTTTTATTTTTGTCATTTAAAAATTATGAAGATGATTGTAGGAAAATAATTCACTAAAAGACAGTTAATATTAAATTAAATGTTTCACAATTAATTCTGAGCGTCATCGTTCATAAAAATTAAATAGAAAAAAATTCAAATGTGATTGAAATTGTGACTAATAATTTGTAAATCGTGAAAGAAAAATTTAATATGTACGTGATTTATATGGGAAAAGTATTTGAAGAATTATCTGTATGAAATTAATTTTTTGGTAGAAAACATTTATATATGAAGAAAACAAAAATAAAAAAAATGTGATTTTGTTTAATCGAATTAATTATTTCTTTATAGAAATAAATTTTAATGGTGGTTTACATGTTTTTGAAAATAAAGCTATAAAAAACAAAAATGATGACATGGTTTGATGTAGCAGTTATATACGAATTGAATTTGGCTCTGGTTTCTCCGGGTGCGCAGAGATGCGTTATACATTCTTCGACGATTGATCAACGAGAAACATCAGTAAATATTGCAGGCGTCCTTTTTAGTTATTCGAATATACGAACCGACCGATACTATTCCAGTTGTTGAGGTCCGCTTGGTTATTTACCTGACAAATAAATTTGAAGTTGTCGGAAACTTTTCGTGAGGTGAGTGGGAGACAATGCGAAGCAATTATCCTTTTTTCATTGATGACTGAATTGCAAGAGAGTGGTTTATTTCCCGGTTTAGGTGAGTTAAAAATAATTTATTCCTTGACCCCGAGATCGTTGCCAGACTACAGAGTGCCGTGACCGCGCTGCGTTCACTCTTTTATCCAAAGGACATATCACTGAAAAATGTGACAAATATAAGTAACCTTAAACCCCTTAAGCAGGGATTAAAAGCATTTCCTGCTTTCGGAAACTATACTAAAATTTAATTATATCATCCTTTTTAGGTAATATAGCTTGATATTCATAGCTGGATTAAACACTGAAAAGGCTACACGGGAAAAATAGCTAATGTAATCGAAGACAATACATACTTTAAAAACATAATTTAATCTATAGTTTTAGAATACTGGGAAACTGATTAGAAGAATCAACAGACATGGCCACGGTAGGAATATTGAAGAGTTTGTAAGTCTAGGGATAACGTCAATGTAATGCATATAGGACTAATTGACATCATTTCCTAAATATAAAAAGAATGCATCTTTACGATTGTACATCATGAAAAAACATTAAAAATATGGTTAGTAGGGCATTGAAGGGTAATTATATTTCAATATAGCACGGACCATGACTTGGAAAAGCACAATTAAATAGCTTTATCGATGTACGTTCTAACTGCAAAAAATCAAATCAACATTTTGTTACTATCGTCAAAAAAATACTTACATGTGGACATGATTATACTTTTATTCTATTTAATAAATTGGTTATATTTTAAATCTCCAAGTCATCATTTCTCTAAACAGTTTGAATTAACCAAACTATTTTGTTACATGAGTGGTTCATGGACAAATCTCAGTAATATTACATTTATTCCATGTAATTGTAATATTACATCAGATTTAAAGAGAATTTTCAGTTGTCCAATCGGTCATGCCTGAACTCCGCTGGTCATAGGCATTGCGCTTTTCTAGTGGCTTTTGAGAATATTTACAAAAGCATGCGTAATACATTAATGCCTTTTGAACTAGACCTCGTATGGAGAAAATCCTGAGACAATCATAAAGTTAGAAATTTGTTTACTATTACAAGTCAATTTTCATCTAAATATAAATTGATTATCTCATTCTGAAATCTGCTAACAGTACTCTATTGGAAGAGGATGGATGTTTGGAAGGTCGAATTAGAAGTAATTAAGAGTTTTCCGATGAAGAGTTTGTATCTACTGAGAATGTCGGTCTCCAGACAATTCTGATAAGCTAAGTAACCTAATTTGAGATCTAGGTTTATCAAAAATAAAGCGAAATACTTTCTTCAAGATTTAAAGAAAATTACTTGATTCCAGAAGGTATCATTTTTTAGAAAATGTCAGAATTAGCATTCTTTATTGGTGATGGTGAGCTATGTTTTTATATTGGCATAATTAATTTTTTATTCAACGCTGTCTCCGAACCGTGTTGCTAATAAATGAAATATCTTCATAAATTTATCTAAATGTAGTCTGAAGGCTTATGTAGTCTGCAGCGCAATCAAGACGCAAAACCAAGTACTTCAACATACCAAATGATGCATATCTAAAATTCATATAACTTGAATATAATTCTTCAAATCATGTCTGTTCCACTTCCTGAGTATGTGAGATAGTCAAGCAATAGCTGATACCTACTTTACGTAACATAAAGAGTCAAGATGTGTTATTGATCCTGAAACAGTTGATGTTCAGTGTCATGCTCTCGCAGATCAGCAAAATTATTAGCAACATCTCCCCGTAAAACTTAGTTTGATGAAAATCCTTGTAAAGAAATAGGTATTAATAACTATGCAGGTTTCCAATATCTTTTTCACAAGCTCCTTAACATATACATTTTCAAATTAAGGATAAGATATTTATCTTGATATTAAAAACCTTCTTGAAAGATTAAGATTCTGCATGGTTTTTTATACTCGCAGAGCAAAAGTTTTTAACAACATTGAAACAGCTAGGGAAGACTTATTCAATAAAAAAAGTCATCAAATTTCACTAAAGATGCTCATGATCTTCTTAATATATACCGGAGACTAGTAACATGTCCTTGAAAGTTCACTTCAAAAATTTCTACCTTTAATTCTTTCCTGAAAATATTGGTACCTTGAACGATGACTAAAACAACATTTTCCTTAAAACGCACAGTTAATGGAATGTTCCTATGATAGCTGACTATTGTTGGATATTATACCAAGACAATCAGAACTATGCGCGTGTTTGAAAAACCTCTGCGAAATATCTTTGATAATGGTTTTTTGCTGACTCTGATAAGATAAATATGTGCTCGTAATTGTTATTTAATTGTCTTACACTTCTTTAAAGTTATTTAACTCTATCTTATTTTCAATATTACATTAAACATTATAATACCGTTTAGAGTCTGAATAAGTAAATCAAAAAATTTAATTTTTTATATCCATTCTTTATGCAGACAGATCTCTACTTTGTCAACAAAGTTTTCAAAATTTAATCGATTTTTATAAATCTTATGACAAAAGAGGATTCAACAGCACTTTAAACGAAGGTACCTATCGACAGGCTCTTAAAGAAAAAAAGAGTTCAAAGAACGGATAAGTGTGACGTGATAAACCTTATTCAGTCGAAAAAGAACATTTCACAATTACACAATCTGAAAAAATTAACTGCGAAAAAATGTTAAGGCTAGACGTCTAGTAATCATCTAGGATCTGATAAAACAGCTGAATATAATTATACATTCTGATTTCCCTTTAAGAAATAGAATAAAAGTTAAAAATTTATATCCTAATTAAAAATTTAAAAATGTCACTTAGACAGATGAAGTAAGTGAAGAAAGGAACGAGAAGTAATTTAATGAATAATATCAGACATCACATATAATGCATATGATAAGTCTACAAAAGAAATACAAAACCACGGCAAATTTGTCGGAGGAAATCACAAAGATTACAAAAACTCAATGCTGAGTACTCTGCAACTCTAAAACCAATAATTAATCACTGTTAAATGAGATTAATTAATTAAAATTATCAATAATTTTTAATAATATTAAATCATATTTTAAATTTTTTAATGTAATTTATGGCTAAATCATTTCAGATAGATGTTTAACCCTTTAGAACTTCAAAGCTGTTTTCGCTAAGGAAAATTATATGAAAATTATTAAGGATTATTCATATAATATTATCTTAAAACATCTTTTATAATTTGAATATAAATATTTGGATAAAATATAGTAACAAAATTAAAATATTAGGTTGGGGAAAAAGAAATCCATTGTTTTGGCGCGAAATTCAAAACTTTATTTAACATGTTTCGGATTGTCCTCTTGGAGTCAAATATTTTGTTGTATAATTAGTTGCCATTTTGAAGGTAGCTTCATAATGCCTCTCTCGTAGAAGTCTTGGTCCTTATTGGTGAAAAACTGTAATAATCGATTTTCACAATCTTCTATTGATCCCAATTTCTTATCACTCAGGAAATTTTGCAATGCGAGAAAAAAGGGGTAATCGCTTGGTGCCAGGTCCGGACTATATGGTGGATGCATTAAAACTTCCCAACCAAGCTCCCTGAGTTTCTGGCGAGTCACTACAGACGAATGTCGTCTGGCGTTGTCGTGATGGAACACAACACCTCTTCTATTGATCAATTCTGGTCGTTTCCCATTAATTACTATCTTCAAACGGTCCAGTTGTTGACAGTACAGATCTGAATTTAGTGTTTGGCCATACAAAAGCAATTCATAATGAATGATTCCTTTCCAGTCCCACCAAATACACAATAGAACCTTCCTGGCCATTAGTCCTGGTTTGGCGACCGTTTGAGGTGCTTCACAGTGCTTTGACCACGATCGTTTTCGTACAATATTTTCGAATGTGACCCATTTATCATCCACAGTAACCATCTGTTTAAGAAATGGGTCGATTTCATTTCGTTTGACCATGGCTTCGTAGATGGAAATTCAATCCATCATGTTTTTTGGTGTTAATTGATATGGAACCCAAACATCAAGTTTCTTTTTGAATATAGATTATGGTTATTTCGTGATTCTCAACTAATATTGAATTATGGATGGAATATACAACATTCATGCTGTTATGCTTTTTCTGAAACGTATCATAAGAGAGAAAAATATATTAGAGGAAGCTTGCAATACATCTCAACATTAGTAAAGGCTCTACTTGTTGGGTTCTTGAATGGAATTCACTAAAAAACAAAACTTCATGAGCTGTAAAAATACTGTAAAACGACTGTTTAAATAAATAATTTTAATGTATTATACAACAATTTAAAAAATTATTCGGAAAGTCTCATATGTGACAATAATAATTAAAACGGTTAATCCAGTAAATAATATCCAATTAAGTGACTCATCAATAGACTGTTTTATATTAAAATGAGGTGAAAATAAATTTTCAATACAACTTGACCCACTCGCTATTTTTGTGAGGTATTATGAGAAAAACATCCAAGCAAAGTTTTATATGAATCGAATCATGTTTTGTGACCTATCAACAACAACAAAGTTTTTAAAAATGGACATTTTGACATATTTATGAAGAAAAAAGTCAATTTTGTGAATCAAAATTGTGTAAAAAACAACGTCTACCGTTGAAATTGTATTACTAAAGTAATTAAGGAATAAACAGTTATGTTAGGCTTTACAACTATCCAAAATATTGTACATGTTCTCTGTTCTGGGTATTGTTCACATTGTTCGTACTTTCAGTGAAACGTACTGTCACATGGTCAATGAATGTAGGGGACATTGTATGCTATCAATCCATAATTCTTTTCCTCTAACCAAAGCCTTTCATTGAATGTCAAACTGTAGCCAGTAGTGTCTTCGTCAAGCGATGTATATTTTCTTTTGTCAATAGAAGGCCATTGCTGCTTGAATCTCCCGAATATTGCAATTTGTAGGCCAGACGATTTAAAAAAATAGATCAAAGACTGCTGTAGCAAGGATTTCAAAAACATGATAGCGGCATGCTAAGAAGAGAAGACGTTTATCGAATTCTTTCTGAATGATTGTAATTGCTCCAGTGTGAACACTGGCGTTGGAACTGGTTGTATCTAAGCACAAACCAGAGAGCCATTCTGGCACTCTCTTTCAATCTTGCGACACTTCAACAGTTTTTTCCATTTGAACACCAGTGGTAGTTGACAGTTTAGGAATTGAAAGAGGCTTTTCCAAACCTCTACCAAAGACAGCAATTGGCATGCGTTCAGAACTTGTATTACCAAAAATTACCAATTTACCACCTTTATCTCCTTTCTTGAATCCCATTGAAACCGTTTTTTTGCCAAACTGAAGCGAAATATCAGAAGTCAAATGTCAATGAATAGGAAACTCTTAAATTTAACGCATGCAGAAAGGATGAGAACTCTGGAGACAACTATCAAAGAAGAAGTTCAAATGGATGATTATAAAGATTTATCCAACTATTTTTGACATTGTCGTAAATTCTTTGCAAAATGTCTCCTAAAATATGACGTCTTAGGAGATTGACTGACAATTGTTGATTGATTTGTTATGTTCTAAAATAAAAATGTTTATTAGTGACTTGTCTTAAATTCAAAAAGATTAAAATATATATATTAAAATGAAAACACGCCATTTGTTAAATTTATTTTTTAAGACAATTAATTTCGACGGTATAACCGTCATCGTAAGGTCTCAAGAAAAAAATAAAATTTTAAATCTGCTTATATAGGCAAGCAGTTATTATGTCATCAATGGGTTATTATGTCATCTAAACACGCTTAATAGGGTTTTCGAGAGACCCGTTTGCACATTAATCTTAGGATCTAAAGATCTGATATAAAGTGCTTCACAGGCCACCCTCTCCCAATAGTTTTTAAAACGAGAACACATAATTTTAAAATCATTTATGTTTATGTTTTCATTCGACGATGACGGTTATAAGGTCGAAATTAATTGTCATAAAAAATGAATTTAACAAATGACGTGTTTTTGTTTTTAAACATAATTTGCCATTATTTTTTAATTTTTTGAATATTAAAATGACTTACAAAAAATAACTCCATCATCTTGCGCACCGTCAAATGGAAGTTACAATCAATGATTGTGGCCCTAGTGAGGATCGGTTCACTATCTCCGGCGTTGCTCGTCTCGAAGACCACCGTCAAATACAGGTTACAATTAGTGATTGTGCCCTAAATGAAGACCGGTTCACTTACTCCGGCGTTGCTCCTCTTGAAGACCGCCGTCGCCGACAATCGGTTGAAAATAAAATAAGATTGCAAAAATGAAATTGCAAAAAAACGACAGTACAGAAAACTATATCATATGATATAACATCATATAAGTCTTTCTTGATGTTGCAATAATATGTAACGGTACATTAAAACAATTATAAAGCAAAATTATAATTGCTTTTAATGTTATTAAATGTCCACGTTATGTTATAAAATCAAACGCACTGTATCATATAAAGAAGTTTTTGATAATGTAATTTCATTCAGACTAACTCCAGCTGCCTTCAGAGCTGGAGCGACAATGTACATCGCTGCTCTTCGTGTTATTTTTGCTCTATCTAGGCTGGCAACAAACAATGGATCTTCAAGTAAACGTCTCTTGCTGGTTTTCTGTATTGTGCGAGATGTTTTTTCGGCATATTGGTCTGGCGGCAGTGGTTTTGAGATACTTTTTAGGTGATATCTACTTATCCATGGAATATTGTCATCATCATCATTGCCATCATCACAACTAGAATCAGTGGATGATACTGCTTCAGCTGAACCATATTTGCATTATCATCTTTTTCTTGCATTCTTTTCTCTCTCTGTGTTTCGGCATAATTCCTTTTCTGTTTTTACTCCTGTCTTTGATTGAAATCCTTGTCTTTATCAGCCATGACCATCTTTCTATCTCCTCTCTGATCCTACAGACACTGCTAATCTTTCTCTTATTGAATCATTTGCTCTGAATCTACATGAGAGATATCGAATAATTTTGTTAGTAAAATGGTAAACTCGGTTTCCACCTCACTCTGTCGTTCAGTATTCCTGGCTTTGTTTTTTCCAGCCTTTACATGAAGTTTATACAACCTTTTGAGTTTTTCAAAGGCATGGATCTTTTTGATTGTTGGAATGTTGGCTGCAAACCAGATCTTCATTACTTCTTTGATGACGTGGGAGCAAATGATATGTATAGTTAGCTTTTTCGTTTTCAAGTAGAAGAATAGTCGACGTTACACTTCACCATTTGTTGGCAGCTGACGAAATCCACGATCAACAATACTGAGAATTGGAACTAACTGCCCGACTAACGAAACATTTGTGGAAGCTCGCCTTTGGGTCTGATTTTTTGAAGAGTCAGTCATCTAATAAAATCAGGAGAAATTGTAGGGAATGTATTGTTAGCATATACTGTTAGAACTTTATAACTACTAGGTAAAATAATTACACCATTTAACATTTCAATTAAAAGAATAAACTTTTAAATTTAAAAAATCAATTTCCCAATTTCTATATCAACTTTTAAATTGATAGCATGAACATTTTAATAAAAAGATACAAGACAACGTCACTACAGGATAAAGAAAGGCTAATTAGGGCCTTTGGATCAAATCAAGACTGGATTGAATTGTATATCTAAGCTCACAAATGGGGATCAATTTTAACACTGCCAATGGTATTGTATCAAGATATAAATAATTTTTTGTAAATTTCATTTTTTAAAATAAAGTTAATTAAATTGTTGATATTTTTAATTTAAAAGTGGATACAAAAATTAGTAAATTGATTTTTTTAATTAAAAAGTGAAATGGTGTATTTCAAATAATTAATTATGTATGTTAACAATTGCATGAAAAATTGAAAATATTGAATTATTTATTAGTAATTACATGCTTATTATTTAATAATTTAACATTAATTATTAGTTTGGTTATTATACTTCATACCAAAAGCCTATGGTCTATAATCCTTTGTATCATTTCAGAATAGGTAGTATACTAAGTATAGCTGATGGATTTCTAATAAATTCTGTGAAAATAAAATGCTAAACTATATATCATATTAAAATACATGTTAATTGTCAAAATTGTTAACCTTTTGCAGAAGATCTTCCACTTAAAATGACTTGTCAATTAAATCTGTTATGAAACAAAAATTTTATCAGCGTGAAAACAAAATGGAGTCAGCTTGAGTTTAATCTAAAATAGAATAAAAAGTAAGAAAATGTTTGGTTTGTAAATACATTTGTAAATAATAGCAAATTCGCCATGTAATTGCATACAGAATTGCTGACACTTTACTAGCCTTGAGAGGTCACTTGCTCTCACATAAAACAATTCAAATTTGGACAGGTTAATTATCTCATCAAACCTCAATTTTTAAGACCCTGAGTTTTACTTTCTGAGAAAAATATTTTTTTCTGAAAAAAGATACTACTCATCAACTTTGTTGATAGTTTTAAGTGAGACAGTAATTACGTGATTATAATTGAGCATATATAAGCTTAACAGTTATGATCACAAGTGCCTGATGATGACGGATATTCTGTCGAAATATTTTTTACCCAAATAAAATTTTATTTGACAGAACAGAAATTTAAATGTATATTAAAAAATGAAAGGAAAAGCAAACAATTAAAATTTTGTAAAAATTAAAAACGAAAGTCTGAAACGTTTAATTATCCATTTTCGAATTAAGCAAACTCTAGCTTCAATCCAATAAAAAAATAATTGCTGATAATCATTGTAAAAAATTTTCACTAAAACTCGAAAGAAAGTCACATGAAAGCTAATAAAACAAAGTAATAGAGTAAAAGATAAAAGAAGTTAATTTCGTATTCTTTAGTGTTTTCTTATCTTTCTTTTTACTTTTGCATTTTGAAACCACTGATTTCCTAAAGAATAATCCGGTTGAAGTATCATAAAACCGGCTTCGATTAAGTCCGCTGGATTTTTCGGGTCCCTTTCTAAACAAAATATTCCAGCAGCATTATCGAATTCTCCCCCGTAAAACGGAGCAGAAAACACTGTGATCAATTGTCGATCAGCATAAAACTCATAACCGTCTTCGACAACCTGATGACCGCGGACAATTAAATCCAAATTGAATTTATTTAAAAAAGACTGGACGACATCGTATCCGAATTGCCATGAACAACCTCGAGAACTTTGTTTCCAACCTTTTGGAATAACTGAAGGGTCCGACTGGTCCATTGGATCGGCCCATAAAGTGTCACATAAAAGTCCTTCACGAGGAATTTCAACGGGTCGCTGATAGCTTTTGTATTCCGACAATAATTCTGTTACATTAGGTTTCATGAGACTCGGAGATAATCCTCCATGACAACAAAAAATACTATTTTCTACGACTGCAGCGACCGGTAAGAAACAAAAGGTTTTAATGATAATTTTGTACAGCTTCAGGGAATTAAATCTTTCTAATATTTCCTGATGAAATCCATAAACTCTCGTTATAACTTCTGTTTCGTGATTTCCTCTCAACAGAAACACGTTTTCCGGATACTTAATTTTCAACGCAAACAACAGATTGATCACTTCCAATCCCCGACGACCCCGGTCAACGTAGTCTCCGAGAAACAGGTATCGCGATCGCGGGGGATATCCGCACAAATCGAACAGTCGCAACAAATCCAAAAATTGTCCGTGAATATCTCCAACGATTTTTATCGGAGCTTCGATATTCAACAATATTTCGTCTTTCTTGATCAATTCTCGCGCGACTAGCGCCAATGCTTTACATTCATCGCTGTCTAATTGCAGTCGATCGCTATTTTTTCTACCTTCAAAAACCAAATATTGAATGACCGCATCAATATCCAAGTCGATTTCGATGTCCTCATACAAACTGGATGTTTGTTCAGATGGATTTGTGGGCGTTTTTGAATATTTTAGCGTCGTACGTTTGATACTTCTCATCCGGGAATTAACATAGATGTTTTACGTTTTTTGTTTGTTAAACAATCAATATTTAATTTATTGTATTAATGATTTCTCTATAATTTGAAAATATTTAATTAAGAGAGATAGTTTGGAAAAATGAAAATAATTTCACATATTTTTTAATATGATCTTTTCCTTTACCAAATTCAATGGTATTTTTGGTGATTTCAAGAAATCTAAATGCGACTCGTGAATATCGGGCATCCACAACACAAAACTCCAAAGTCTCTTTAGCGAGTCAAAGTAGATTCCCTGAGGAAATTCTGACATCATTTTTTTAGTGGTCAATGAGGTACGGTTTTGATGTAGCTAAACCGAGTAGATACTGCCGGACTTGTTTATGCAGTCCGTCTTTTTGATGGTGTTTTGTTTTTACAGCGGTTAATCGAAACTGTTGCAGCTAAAGATGAGTATATAGATATGCGAAATTATTTTCGACATATCAAAAAACATTTTCCTGATTGTCTCACCAAATCTGATTGTTTTGGTGATTAATTAAATGTAAATTGTGTTTCATAAATAAATATATAAATTTACTTACTTTTGAAAAAAACATCTTTGTCATAAATATTCATGAATCATAAATCATACTAAATGCTGTTATATATATTAAGTGAAATTCCGAAAAAAATTAACAAATTTTATTTTATGAAAACAAAACATAAATTCATTTTATTTTTCATATAATCCGTTATTTTTGCACCAATCCCCATGGTCGAAATAATTTACATCTTGATCGAACTTAAGCAGAATTAAGTAAAGAAACATGTTTTTTTTTAAAAATAAATTAAATAAAATAACTCTTAGAAATTTTACTAAAGCTAAAATTTAAAGTAAAATCAAATTTAAATTTCTGATGTGAATAATTCCGGGAAAATACAATTTTTCAGTATGAAGAAAATTAATGTAAATATATTAATTTTAAAAGTATGTTGTTTAAAAAGATTGTAAATAAGCAGAATCACCGCACAATTATTTAAATAAAAGGTTACAGTTTCAAGTGTTTTGAATCTGAATGATTTGTATTGAAACAGAATTAATGAACAAAGAACCCGTTAAATCGGATAATTTTGAATCGATCTCCAAAGAAGTTGATAAAGCGCGAATTATCAATAATAAACTTTATAATAAAAAACTACTAATCAGTTTTATATCACCAAAAGACTGGCAAAAGCATTTAAACTTTACTAATTCCATTGTAAATGATACGGATAATAAGAAATTAATTAATAATTCTCGGTAATATTCCCGGATTTTCACGAATTCATGTTCGTCATCAGTACAGAATTCCGGAGAAACAAGAATTCGATCGGATATAAATAACAAGAACGATTGCAATCCATAAATTCTTCCATCGAATAATGCTAAAGGAAGAGAGCGAGAAACAGTCCTCATAAGGACTATAAAATTTGATTGGATGCGCAGCGCGAAACCATTTGGCGACCACGCCAGGACAATGATCTTGAAAAAAATGATGTTGAATGTAAGAATTGTGTTTTCTTCGAAATATTCACATATAAAAATTGAAAATAATCGTTCGATAAATTTAAAAAAATATTCCTAATAATTATTCAAAATTAAAAATAAAAAATGATTCATGGTTTTTAAGACATGTTTTGAATGCTTATTTAAAATCAATACAAAAAATAATAAGTCGCATTTTTTAAAGAATTTTTTGAATAATAAAATTAAAATATTTAGAATTAATTTAAGTAATAATATTTGTGAAATGAATATTATTGATTTTTTTGGTTCAAAATTAATAAAGCAAATAATGAAAAATCAAAAAATATTTTTCGAAAGTGGAATTTTGCACCGAAAAAATAAAAACAAAAATTACAAAAAATAAATTTCCTAAAATAAATATTATTGATTTTTTTATTATAAAATTAATTAAAAAAATATAATAAAAATTACAAAAAATCCAACGTTAATTTTCAAAATAAATTTGAATAATAAGAAACGTAA
>MQRK01252899.1:0-12101 GCA_001938485.1 Girardia tigrina | reverse complement strand
TAAAATATATAAAAATAACTTGTGGACATTAGGTAAAATAATTGCCTAATAAAATATATTGCCGTAAGATGATCTTAATTTTTAATTCGCAAATTTTTATGAGATCAATCTGATCAGAGAATGGGGACACTTCTTAAAAAGTCGGGTCGAATCAAACACGATACCATTCACTTCACAGTTGTACTTATTTTAATTTTTTTAGTTGCATTGTGGAACAACTACAATAATGACAAATTCTTCCCCTAATCTTGATTCTAAGAGGGGTCTGCTTTTAAAAAGGAAGACATCAATGCAGCTTTCACTAACATTGATTCATTTCTGCTTTACTTTTTTCTATGATATTTTTTAATTTTGTATTTTTTATCTAGTGTTTTAAGATTCGCGCTAATTATTGTACGGTAAAACACAAATTAATAAACTCAAACTATATCTTGCACAATGAATTTGTTTACAACATTTCTTCTTGTAATTTCTTATTATTATTTTTACAGAAATTTTTGTGTCACTTTTAACTAAAATTCATTTCTGCTTTACTGTTTTCTATGATATCCATTTTGATCATAAGTCTTTAGATATCTTCAATTCACCGATACTTTAATTTTCTTCCAATTGGAAAAACAGACTGATGAGATGTAAGAAAATCTACAATCCGATGTGGGCCTTCGTTTTTCATTCCCTCTATCCGAAATTTGTGTGGATATAAATTCAAAAATACTTCATCCCCATATTGAAAACCAGCTTCTGTCCAAACAGTATTTGCTATGACCTCATACCAATTTAACTCTGCGATGTCCTATTTAATGAAAATTCCAAATGTGGCGATAATTCTTTCCAATCCAGTGACGGTTTCTGACTTCCAAATGTAGTGCCAACTTATCTCCAACCAAATGAATTGGACTTTCAGCCAAACCATTAGACCGATATTGATACAGGGAAGAAAATTCTTGCTGAATGTATAAATTATTGACACATCTGTCTCAATTTGACACCAGTCAAAGAGAGTCTTCTGATTTTGATACCTTTAATCAAATTTCATTGTTTTTCCTAACAAATAATTTCCAAGAGACTATAGAACAATAAGAATGGCTGGATCTCAAGTCAAAACTTGAAATGCAGAAGGAGAATCGTTACCGTCTACAGTTCAGCTCTATCACAACTGGTACAGGGGAAGAGTTTGTAAATCTATCAAATTTTGATGAATAAGGACGATGAATGGATTTTTTTGATTAGCATTTTCTTTTGTTTTCTTGTTATATTTTAATAAAACAATGTCTACATATAATTTGTTCATGTTCTTTTAGCTTTAATCTCTTTTGTGAAAATGATAAAATCATGTACTCATCTCATCAAACTTTGAAAGTCATTGAAAGTTGACTTATGCTACTTCTATTTAATTAATGATTATCTTATTTGTTCCCCAACATGTTTCTTTTTTATTTGATTATTATATAATAATCAAATAAAAAAGAAACATGTTAGGGAACAAATAAGATAATAGAAGTAGCATAAGTCAACTTTCAATGACTTTCAAAGTTTGATGAGATGAGTACACTGGAGTAGGATTGCAAAGTTCATTTGGCAAAAAAACGTTTGGTTTGTGTACGGAATTAACTGAATTTGAGAAAACTCAAGCCAGCAAAATATTTTGGTGACTTGAGTTTTTCAATGTTCACAATTCGTGGTTTACTTTTCACTTCAATGAAGTAGTATTGGAATTTTCGTCGAAAGAAATGACACAATGCGGACCTGTATTTGACATTGAAGTGATGTTTGGTTGGGAGTTCTTAACCAGACGAACATGGATTCGAAAAACGTATGATGTAAGAAAACGTTCCATGATATATCAGTTGTAAGGATCGTGTCCAGATTTGCAAAATGTTTCCTGGCAAATTCGAGGTAAACATCAAAGTTTGGACAATTATTGAAAACTAGGTCGTTAATGAGTGTGGTGTTCGAACCATACAACATTTGAGCTGGTGAACTTCCGTGACGACTGTTTTGCTATCCGAGTAAGATGTAGAATGGCTGTTTGGTTCATTGGTGATGACGACTCCACTGCAAAACATTCTATTAAAAAATCGGTTACATTTGGCTTGTGGGTCATACTTTCAAACACATCGCACCTTATCCCCTTACGATCATCATGGCATATTTCGTGATAGCTCCGCATCTTCAAAGGGGAAGCTGATGTAGTACCCATTATTGTAAAAACTGTGACACTAACAAATTATTTTTTTTATTAAATTAATCTTTTTTAATTGCTATTAAAACCGTTATGCAAATTGGAATAAAATTCAGAGTGGACTAAAAATAGAAATCAAAATCCAATTTCAACAATTAATTAATTTGGATTTGAAAATATTCTTGTTTGAATATTCACAATTTTAATGTTTGAAGCGGATTTTTATGAATGTTTTATTACAAATTAATATTTAAAACATTTATCATCTTTTATTCATGATTGATTTTTCCTGCGAATCGATGAATCCACAAACCGGCCGCTGCTTCATAAATGATAAATAAAGTTTTGCTAATTAATGTATCTTGATTTTAATCTCGAACCAAATAACTCTAAAGACTTAAATAATTTTAAATTGTAATAAAATTTTATTAATTTTAATTATTTAATGCTGATTAATATTATCCTTGTAACATTTTTGTAATTTTGATTCTTTTAGTATTTTGTGAATTTTTTTAAAGATTTTAAATTAAATTTTATCACAATTTCAGCAAAAAACTATAATTAATTATTACTGCAATTGTTTTTTCCATAAACCATATGTTGTTCTATCCGGTCACAATTAATTTCAAAAGAATCTTCTACATATTTGAGAAAGTGCGGTAATAAAAACTTTTTACGTAATTATTTCGTTTTGATTTGTGATCGTTTTACTTTAACTCATTAAACAAATGTATGAAATTATAAACAAATTTTATTTATACTAGTCACAGTTTTAATTTCTAACATGTTTATGCATTTCGCTTAATACGAAATACACGATACTGAAATAACTAATTTTACAGTTTTATTATAATCGTTAAAATCATTTATTTTCTTCTTAATTATTAAATTATCTTTTTGATTACAAAACTTTTGTCCGTTTTCAGAATTTTCATTACAATTGAATTCAGATAAATCGATTTATCAAACAATTAGAATTTCAATAATAATTATTATTATCAAAGATACTTTGTTTAAATATTTCAACATAAATTAATTCTCCAAGTGAAATTCAAATTTTCAATATTTAATTTAACATTATAAAAACGAAAATCTGAATCATATGAGCTCTGACGAAGACGAATTTTTCGATGCTCCAAATGCATTTATGTCATCCACGTTTTCATCCCGATGGAGCGACAGGTGAGGTCGAGTTTTAATCAAGACGTTTTTTTATTATTGTTTAAAATATGTTGGCGAATTTTTTATTTGATTGTGATAGTCGGAATTTTTAATTTTTTTCTAAATTATGATATTTATTGAAACCCGAACGTTGACAATCGTCGAATTTTTATTCAATTCCTTCTCAAAATTGAAGAGAAATTTAATTCTTATTGAGATTTAATTAATGCTGATTGAAGAGACAAATATGCAAGTACAATGTGCGATTATGAATCTCTCTTTATGTGGTAAAATAAAATCAATTAATGATATAAATTATTATATAATTATTAACAATAAAGTATAATTAACGGTAATAACAATCTTAATTTGAGTAAAGAATGGAGATAATAGGTGAGCATTATTTTGGCTCAGTAAAAAAATAAAACTCTCAGAATTTTTAAATTGATTTCTCAGTATTTTAAGTTAAATTCTTACTATTTAAAAAAACTAGTAAAAATTTTTTTAAGCTCTGTAAAAACACTAATAAATACGTTCCTATTAACGAAATTGTTGAACATCACTGAACATTATTCTGAGCAACATCACTATTGCATTATTCCTCGGCATATTTTTTTGTAATCATCATAAAAGGTTGAAGTTCCAATTAATGTACCAATTCTACTTTAACATTCGACACATTGTGATATATACGGTGAAAGAAGTGAATTGTTTTTTTTAATACTGAGAAATCAATTAAAAATATTGAGCATTTTTTTACTGAAAGTAAAAATGCAGGCCTGGGTAATACCTACTGTTAAGAGAACTCACACATTTGCTCCAACATTTATTATATTCACAATTTGGATCATCTTTATGACAATCCGAAATAATGCCTTCTCTCATATTCATCAATCAATAATTAATACTTTTTGTTATAAAAGTGAATAGACTGATTATATGTTTAATATTCCATCTGTAAATTCAATTTTATAAAACTGTTAGAAATACATGAATTAATAAAATATTATGACGATAATAATTTAATTGAATTAAAAGTAATAATGAACAGGAAATATAGCAAGGATGAAAATGTAATGGGAAAGAAGTTAGAGGAAACAACAAAATAAAATAATTATCTTACTTAAAACACTTCTAATATATAAATAAATAATAAAATAGGCCATTACACTTCTCATCCCAAGATCTGAACTAATTTTATTTAAAATATTTACTACAAATGTTATTGCTTATAATAAAATTACTATTAATAATCTAAAAATAATAATTTCATTTAATAATTTACAAATTTAAAGAATGAAATTAATAAAATCATTTATTATTTACAATGATTAAAATTTGAATATTACATCTAAATTTGAATAAATTAGTTTGAAGTAAAAAGATTCAAAATATTAATCAGCCATCTGGGTAGAAGAGACACATTCCCAATTAAACAGATAAAACATCAACATTCCAAATATCCCTCACACCGACTTTCATCAAAAATATTTTCATCGAAAAAGCTTTTAAGCTTTAAACGACCGACTTACATAGCATCCTAATAGGTGTCTATGAGACCGCCTATAATATTTTATCTTTTTTTTATATTATAATTTTACATCATAAATAGCTAAATAATTAATATTTTGTGATAATAATTGAAATTCTTTATATTTAGTTGTAAAAATTAAAAAAAAACTCTAAATTTTCTTTATTAAAAATAAAAAATATAAATTATAATTCAAATATTTTGAAAATCTAATAACATTTCATTCTTTGAGACGGTTCCAACTCCAAGGGGAGTATTAATTTCGTTAGTCATCTGCGAGGGCGTTAAATCCCTTTTCCAGCAATAGTAAATTAATTTATGAATATCAGAGCGATTAAAATCCATTAGGATGTTGAAAATATGCGAAATTTACGAAAATGCTATTATTTTATTAAAACAAAAATTCATTTAGAACAGAAAATAAAAATTATTGGATATAAGTAGATCGCAAATGCCATTTTATCTAATTCAAATTTTATTAGGGATTGCAAATATGTAAGAATTATTTATGTGATATAAGGATATCTGCAGTTAACATATATATATGTGCGACAAAACTTATGAGACAACCCTATATGTCTTAAGAAAATCACAGCAGAAAACTAATGACTCTTATTAATTTTGACATTTTCAGTGAAATCAAGAGACTATAAAATAAAGTAAAAGACCGAATTAATGGAAATAACATCGTTTAGTAAAAATGTAGTCAATGATGCAATTCGCAAAATTGAAAATTTTGATGATACAGATCATTTATTTGAAAACCTTTATAAAAGACTGAAAACAAGATAAAAGTAAAGATTTATTATTTATGGAAATTAAAAATAAGGATAATTTATAAAATTTAGTCGTGTGTATATAGCTATATTTAGTGTGTATATTTAGCTATCATGTATTTTATCTCTTCCTCAACTTTACAGAGAAGTAAAATACAAAGGATTGACAAGAATAAGATTAAATAATAAATTTAAGTTTACATTAAAAATTCCTATTATTGAACAGATACAAACTTTTTGTGCTCAGATATTAGGAATGAAAACGAGATCCATTTAATTTTGGAATATTTTAGGTTTAATTTACAAAAGGTATTTCTAAAATCATGCTTTAATAACGGATTGTTTCACAACAGCCCAGTTTTAGTAATGAATTATTTTACTTAAGGAATATTTGGTATAAAAAAGAGTGTACGTTTTAAATTTACCTTATTCTCCTGATCTAAATAAGATTGAAAATATTTTTGCTTGTATCATATCAAAACCAAATTCAAGTAAAGCACGTGCTAAGAATCGAAAGGTATTGCAATCAAATTTGGTGTCATATCCGAATTGTACAGACATTTTTGGGAGACTGTAAATGCTTTAAACAACAAACATTTCTAAACAAATGTTTTATGCGAAATATAATTTTATTCACTTCTTGTCAGCTTTTTAATTAAACTTTTATTTTTTAGTTATTTTGTATTTCAATGTTTATCTTGTTATAAATAAACTTAAATATTTTTTAATCACACATGATGTACACATGCCATTTCTAGAAATGAAAATTAAACTTGTAAAACCAAAAAAAATTTTAATCCATTCTTTATACTGGCAGAACTCCACTTGGCAAAAAGAATTTTTTTTGTTATCTTTTGTAGAAATGAAAATTACTTTTAATTTTTTATCTTTACTTATTTGCGTAATATATACTTATAATTTATAAATCGATCTTTTTATATTAATATTGAGCAGGAACTCTGTTTTGACCGTTTTCTCCCAAGTTTTTTTGATCAAATTTTCACATTATCATTTATTGTTAATGAGTAAGTGTGCAAAATTTGGAAAAAATTGATTGAGTAAAATGCCTTCAAAAATAGGTTTCTAAATTCCATGGATTCATTTATGTATAGAAAGTAAGCTAATAAAAAGAATGAAAAAAAATTCTCAATACAAAATAAAAAAATCAAATTAAAATAATACAGAAAAAATACTTCTAAACCTAATTCTTAACTTTTTTTGCGAATTCGTGTATCATATTTGAATTTTATCAGTCAACATTTAGAAAGAAAATCACAAATACAATCAAATTAATTTTTAAATACAAAAAAATATCATTAAAATTCAAATTAAATTATACCAAAATTTAATGTGTAAATTACAAAGCTTATTGTATTTCATTTTATAAGACAGAACTTTTTATTTATGAAATATCCTGTATTAAAATTGAAGTGAAAAGTGTAACAAAATCGGTAGAACATGATGATTCATTTTTCATCGATATCCGGCAAATTTGACTCATCAGAATGATATCACCGGAACAGAAAGAGTAGCGGCATGGATGTCTTTCACTCACGGTGATTCGGAGACAGCGATATGATAGAATAACTTGTCCTCGTCTCTGCATAGCACCATGAATTTGAATGGCGGGAGTTGCACTGTGAACTGATTTTGGAGACTTAATTTTTTTAAATTTTATTTAAATACACCAATGTTAAATTTAAATCAGATTTTAAAATTTAATAAAAAAGTAGCATGCAAAACTTCTAATAAATCCTTAACAATAGGCATTTAAACAGCTTAAATGAAGATAATGTACAAAAACGAATTTCCAACTCGCCGTTATAGTTAAATTGTTTCCATTGATTTATAATAATCTTAAACAAATGAGGACCCATAACGAAATACACTCAACAAAATTGATGATTTAAAGGAGCGAATGGGTGGAAAGCGTATGTTTTACAAATAGATGAATCTTTGATACAACGAGTAAATGTATAATCAAGGAAGAATAATTGGGTATGATTTATGTTGTTTTAAAAGGAGCAATAAAAACATTAATGATCCTGATTTCGGCTATATAAAATATAAAAATATTAAAGAGGCGCATTTGAAGAATTCACTCAGGTCTAATTCTTATAGAAATACTTTGAAAATGGAACTTTATATAACTCAATTTCTATTCAAAAGAAAGTTTACAAAAAATATTAAAATTCAAGATAATCTAAAGCTCCTAATTTTTATCCACTTTAACTAATAACATTTTATTATTCTTGATTTAATTTTTTGTTTTTTATATTTTTTACTTAATGTAATAAATTAAATAAAGTTAAAAATTGCCGACTTTTAAAAATATGCCAACATATTTTCAACTCTAACAAGTTTTTTATTGAACCAATTTCCAATCCAGCAATGAAGATTTGAATTTGACGGCTTTGGAAAACGTTTCCAAAAATGCCGAAAGACGAAATCGGGTCGAATCGCTGAGAAGAACCGGACTGTCGGTCGGCAATCACAATCTCATCAACAATGAGAATCTGAGTGACACCAGGGACGAGTCGTACTTGCTGCAGTTGTTGTCCGGGGACAGTGACATCGCTCACCAGTCGGTTGCAGTTAATCCTGACAACGAGGCGCTCACGAAACAATCGCTCATTCAAACGGTTCTGTTGCTTCGGAAACTGCAGGAGGACCCAAATCTGTGTCAGTGCATGCAGCACGTCATCAGTCGTGTCTTGACGAAAACCTCGGCCGACTCCAAGCAGAGCCACTTGAAGCCGCGCAGTGACAACATCAAACCGTCAAACGTAACGATGACCCAGAGTTGTCCCGAGTGCTGCAAGCCGATTTATTCGCTTGCGACTTCGCTGGGACTATCCACAGTGTTCAATAACACTAAGTCCTGGTCGCTAGATTCATCGAAGGTCTTGGAGATTGAGAAAGTGAGACAATTTAATAATTTATAATCAGTGAAAATGAATAATAATAATTGTGATGAATATTTAAAATGTCTAGGTATGTGATATAGTAGGCTAATCTCAGAATGGTGATTTTCCCACCCAGTTGGAAGTTGGTGTGTTATTAAATTTGTGTTTTCGGACATAATTAAAATTTTGAAAGGTTAATGTAATCAATAATCTGATAAAATTTAATGTTATGAAATAATAAGTTGGCTAAATTGTAAGTACAAATAATATCTTCCTTTACAAAAATAAAATAGCATAATTGCCTGTGAAAATAAACATTATTTATTATTATTTTACTTTATTTTTTTATTTATTGGGTTGACCACCAAAAAGTCATTGTGTTTTTGAGTACGTCCTAATAAAAAGCTTGAAAATATAAAACGATGTGATAAAATTTAAATTCAATTATATATTCTGAAACCTTAATTTTCAGACTATGTTTATACAAAATATTAATTGATTTTGTTTTAATTTATTACTTTACCGACAATTCGAAATGGAAAATCAAAATGAGCATATTCGTCATGTTGTTGCATTATTTTTGCAAAGGGAAAACAGCGGTGCAAGCTCATAAGAAGATATGTTTTGTATATGGTAGTGACTCCTTGAAACTTCGACAGTGTTAATACTGGTTTTCTAAATTTCGTTTTGAAAAATTTCATCTGAAAGATGCACCACGCTCTGGTCGACCAGTTGAAGTTGATGGCGACAAAATAACAGCACTGATCAAATCTAATCCATATACGACGACAAGAGAAGTTGCAGAGACTCTGGAAATATCAAAATCAAGTGTTGGAAGTCATTTAAAGAAACTTGGATTCGTCAGTAAACTCGATATGTGGTTACCACATGAACGGAAAGATATTCATTTGGTAAACGTCTCATTTGCGATTCCCTTTTGAAGCGAGAACAAAGTCATCCATTTTTGAAGCGCTTGATTACGGGTGACGAAAAATGGATTGTTTACAACAATGTGGAACGCCGACGATCATGGACAAAACGTGGTGAGCCTGCCAAAACGATCCGAAAAGCAGAAATTCAACAAAAGAAGGTTATGCTTTCCGTCTGGTAGAATTTTAAAGGCATTGTATTTTTTGAACTCCTTGCGAGGAATGAAACCATCAATTCAGACAGATATTGTGGTTAGCTGGAGAAATTGGCTTATTCAATTCAACAGGAACGTCCTGAATTGGCAAATCGAAAAGGAGTTGTAATTCAGCATGATAACGCAAGACCGCATACAAGTTTAACCACTCACCAGAAACTCTTATCACTGGGTTGGGAGGTTTTGCCTCACCCACCGTATTCTCCAGACAAAACAAAAATTTTCACTTATTTAGATCACTGCAGAATTCCTTAAACAGAAAAAACATTCGTCAGTGATGATGACATCAAATCGTTCCTAGACGGCTTTGTTGCTGACAAAGGCAAAGGTTTTTATGAATGAGGAATAATGAAGCTACCGGAAAGGTGGAAGAAAGTGATTGACAATAATGGACAGTATATCGTGTAAAAATATTTGTGCATCCATGTCATTTTTTGATTATAAATATTTTAGTAAAAAACACAATGACTTTTTGGCCAACTCAATATTTTATTTTTAAAAACTTAAACGTAATTGTGAGGAATATTTTAACTTTGGTATGTTGAATTTTGTATGTTGAGTTTAGTATTTGGAAATGTGTTTCTCCTACCCAGGTGGAAAATCGGTATTTTGGATGTTCACGATAAATAATTATTCGAGTATAATTTGCATTTTAAAGTACAGCATAAGATATTTAAAAACTTTAAAAATATTAAATCGTTTCAAATTTTAATATTAAAAATTTAAATAAAGTAAATAACTTTTAACAAAGTTTTAAAATAAATAAATGTTCTTTCTTTACATAAAATCAATTTTTTAAAAAAAACAATATGTAGATAAAATTAATACTAAAATTACCAAATTTGAACTTTAAAAATAAAATCTAAAAATAATGAAAAATTTGTTCGAATAATTGTTTGTTAAAAAAACATTAACTAAAATTTATCAATTTAAAACGATGTCGAATTACGAAAGCTTTGCTGAGAGTTGTCCGAAAGACAATTCTAATTGTATTGAAAATAAAAGTTCGAAAACCCATGTTGGTGTTCTTAATAGTAATGATTTAACTTTGAAATTTCATATCTCAGAATATCGTAACTTTTGAACAAAACTTCATTCTGAGAACTAATAAGTATATCTATTGAAAGTAAGACATGAATGTTTGTTTCAATAAATATTTTGGTTATATATTATTCGAATATTTTAGACATTTAATTATAACCCGTTTAATATTATGAATTTCTGTTGTGCAAGTCAGGCTATTCGAAGTTTTACATGAATAACTTTATTCTTTCAATTGACGAATCACCTAAATAATGTCATTATTGTTTTAAAAAAAATACACACAGCCTTATTATTAATAATAAATTAATATTGCCATTATTATTAATAATTATTCAGTGAAAAAGTATTTATAATAATGATGTTATAGTTATCAAACATCTTCTATCAATACATACAGAATTAAAAAAGTAATTGACACAATATTTACTATTTAATCGTTTCTTTTATTAGTTGAATCGATTGAATTACTTTTTTAAGAAGGTTAATTTTATTATTATTTATTACAATTTTAGTTCATTACAATTATTGTATTATTAAGATATATATTCACAAAATAGATAAGATAGGGTGAATCACAAGAAATAACATTCATGTTCTATGTCACATTTTTACATCATGAACTGCCTTAATCTTCTCTTTTATCTCATCTATTCCTTTCACTTTGTTTAACGCACTTCATTTTTTATATGATTATAAATTTTTATTGATGATATCACACATAAATTTAATCAAATTTTCATATTCGTTTCTTAAAAAAAACGATATTCATTTTGCCAATTTCATTTATTTAGTTAAACATTTTTTTTCATTTTAAAATTTTATAAAATTATTATAATTTTATTATTTTAAATTAATATTTCTTTTATGTGGAATTCAATCAAACTTTTCTTTAACTTTTTAATTTTTTTTAAATTATTCATTTTTTTTGTAATTTGAAATTACTTTTTAAATTTTTTAAATTATAATATTAAATTTGAATTTTCTAAATAATTTATTTGGCGAGTTTAATTTTTAACTAACTCCTCATATTTAATATTTAGAATGAAAGGCCCAAAACGAAAAATAACAATTTTAGTCATATTTCTACGATATTTAGATTCTTCCGCATTAGTAACTCTCGTCTCAAATAAAATGTTTTTTCTGAAGTTAGTCGAAATAGGCATTTGCTTGAGTGATAGAAAATAGTCACGGAGTTCTATATAGGAGAATATGATGGATGAAAGAGCTTTTGGTAGTCCTGTGAGGAATATTTTAAATTTGGTATGTTGAAATTGGTTTGTTCAATTTTGTATGTTGAGTTTAGTATTTGGAAATGTGTTTCTCCCACCCAGATGGAAAATTGATATTTTAGATGTTC
>MQRK01252897.1:0-10196 GCA_001938485.1 Girardia tigrina | reverse complement strand
TATATATATATATATGTACATATATGTATATATCGATATAAATATTGTGAAAAACCATCACTTTCATACGGTTTCGTGATGGTGAAATTGGACAAATAATCGTAATTGTAATCAAACAATCGTTATTATTATTGCGAATCAAACAATTTTTGTTGCGAGTTACATAATTTCTTTGTTCTTTGAGTGTTTTGGGTGAACAAATGAAATTCACCAATCATATTGTAGATGCATGTAAAAATGTATGTGTGTGAAAAGGAGGAGAAATGAAAATGTGTGAATGTAATTGGTTAAAATTGTGTTGATGTGTTGCTTGTTTTTTTTTGAAAAACAAAATTTTGTCACAGATGGAAAATAAATAAAAAATTTTGATTTTACAATTTGCGTTAAAAACATAATAATTTGTTTAAATGGATCAAAAAAATGTTTTGTAATAAAATAAATTTTGGTAAATTTGAATCTTATTGATAATATGTTTATTAATTGAAAATGGTTATTAAAGAAATGCCAAAAGATGCGTTTTATGATATATTAACTTATCATGTCAATAAGCATATCGATTTTAAATTAATTCACAAAAATGGAGAAAATGAAAATATTTTTGCAAATTCAAATTTGAAAATAAATTTATGGTTTTCTGTGGGTCGATTGAATCCATATTTCTATGTATCCTATGACAAAGAAATGGAAAATGATCATATAAAAGCTGATGATTTTGAAGTCTCTTCTCGCTAACATTCCTTATATGTATCGTAATATTGATCTATACTGAGAAGCTTTCGAAAACGAAGATTTCAAATATTTCGAAAAGCTAATTGATGCTTATAAATTTGATGATAAAATGTTTGAAATTTATTACGTTTATGGAACTGAAATGGAGCGTATGCATTATCAATTAGTTTGTGTGATATTGAGAACTATTCTTAATTTTATTCTTTTGAGCACAAAACAAATACTTCCACCACATGCTAAAGATGACAATAATTCAACAGCTGCAGATATAAAATCAATATCGACATCTTCTCAATTTAAATGTTTTCTAACGATTCTGTTGCTTATTTAACTTTAAAACCCATTTATGGCAGAAAACTTGTGTCGTTTTTCTTATTAAATCTTGATCATCTGTTGCAACTGTGGATGAATCAATCACCTACGGATCAGAAAAATTCAGAACAAGAATTTTCAATAATAAAAACCAAAAAACCTCTACTGAGATACAACAGCAATAATAATAATAATTCTAAATGATTAACGAATAAACAACATAATTAAATATTTTTATTTATTTATACTCTTACTTAAGATAATTTTTTAACAAAATAATTTTTTACAACTTTCTATTAAAAAGGCAATCATGCTTCACTTTGTTAATCAAAAAGTCGTGGCAGTTATCTATTATCCATGGGGATTTGGCCTGCAGAAAAAATTGCTAAAGTACTGATATTAGCCTCTGTATTGGAATTTTGGCGAAATCCACTTTGGCTGAACTGCTGATTCTGATCCGAGCACACGTTGTACTACCTTTGGTATTATCTTCGGAGCCACACTCAGTCCGAACTCCAGCCGAGTTAAGTAGCGAAATCGTCCCTGATATCTAACCATCTGATAGCTCCTTATCTACCTTGATCTACAAATATGTACCCCTCAGGTCAACGATTTCAAAATGCGGCACCATCTTTCTAATCTTTCTAAGCAAACAAGCTGTGTGACTCGATATTGAGTCGTTAAATTCTATCGAGCACAAGGTGAACTTTATTCTTGACTCCTTGAGCTTTTGCTATGAGTGGAGTGAAAGAGGTTTTGCACTCACTTTTTCCTCGGGAATTTTTAATGACGCATATTGCGCCACGCTGCCATGTACAGGGAGTGCTTTTCCCCTCTTCCAGTGCAATTTAATGGACCAACAATCCTCGTCAAATTCTGTTGTAAAGTCAGCGTCGATTTTTAAAGCCAGTCCATCGTTTGGAACTTTACCGACTTCGATACGAACACCCGCTCTGGTTGCTTGACTGCGGTCCTTTTATCATGTCATTCACGCTCGCCTGGCTCGCCTCAAATATCGGCAGAATTCCTGAAGAATTTTCACAATCTTTTCAAAAACTTCTTTCGATAACTCATCCAGAGGAGAATTTTTATTAGTAAATTCAAATTCTTTTGATGCCAGTGATTCAACATCGAAACAATTTGATAATTTTTTGTGTATAATGTGATTCAACACAATCAATAATTACCTCTGTGTTTCAGAGGGATCATGGAACTGATAGCAGTTGTGTCGAGTAAAATCTGGACTTCAAACGGAGGAATTATACACCCTGTGATTGATTTGTGACAAACAAAACAGAGAGAACTGGATGAAACATTTGCAAAGAATAGATTCGGACTCACCCGTCTCATGTATCAAGCTTTTCTAAAATTAAAACATGCAATCAAGTTACTCACCAGACTTTGATATCTATGTTTGTTTCATTCATCGTTCATTTATTTTTGTTTGTTAAATTCCGGTCCGAACTCTCTCATATGCTCTAAACTTGGTTGTTTTTCGAAATTTCATTTCTCCCGCAACACATTCGCAACAGTCTTTTTTGTTACAATAGACTAATCTCTTGATTGTACTTTAGCCTTGATGTGCTCCATTTCCTCGATCATTGTTTCAATGGAATCCGGAAGTCCTCGATACAATGGGTGAAAAAATAAATAATCAATTCTTGTTTTTTTCCACTTCTTGAACAGGACTATGTCCACCATTTTTAATTTTGTTGAAAAAGTGTCGCTGAATCGGCAGTATTTCTTCTCTAAAGATTGACTGATCATGCACTTTCCCAAGCACTGTCTCATCTTTAGCTGTAACATAGTCCAGTCCTACACAGAGCACACAAAACAAAAAACAGTTCAGTTATTGCCGCTGTGTTATTGTGAATTGGCTAAATGAACTATTTTAAACTGGGAATATTTGTATTCATAAATTTTCATGTGAATAAATTTTCATTTCAAGCGTCACTTTTACACAATCTAAATAAAGTCTCTTAATTTGTGTTCAGATTTTAAAGAAAATATATTAATTATTCAAAGTGTGACGTTATTAAGAACACCAACATGGGTTTTCGAACTTTTATTTTCAATACAATTTGAATTTTCTTTTGGACAACTCACAGCAAAGCTTTCGTAATTCGACATCGTTCTAAATTGATAAATTTTAGTTAATGTTTTTTAATAAACAATTACTCGAACAAATTTTTAATTATTTTAAGGTTTTATTTTTAAAGTTCTAATTTTGTAATTTTAATAATAATTTTATCTAAATACAGTACTGGTCAAAAGTCTTGAGCCATCTAAAAATATTTTAAAATTTCACAAATTTATGCAAAATTATATAATCTGTTGAAATAAATTTAACATATTTTATAAACCAGATAATCCTGCATTATGTAATATTATGGGTATTAAAAATATGTCCTGCTTTAAGATTCTAGATGGTAAAATAAAGTCGTTTAAATATTCTATTGGGTCAAAATTTTTGAGCCACTTCCAAACTGTCGTTAAAATTAAAATTTATAAATTGGTTTGTTTCCAAAGGATAAGTATGTTTTATGCCATAAATTATATTAATATAAGTAGAAAATGACCAAAATATCTGAACTGAAAAGATGGAAAATTGTTGAAGAAATGAAATACAAGAAATCTCAAAGATAAGTGGCAGAAGAATTTGGAGTTTCACGAAGGAGTGTACAGGAAATACATAACAAATTTCTAAACACTACATCTGTAACATATATGTACAGATCAGGCCGTCCTGCAAAGACAACTCTACGAGAAAGATGTCATTTGATAATAATGAGCTAGAAAAAACCTTTTCAATCTTCAACAATTCTTCACAAAAAGTGGATTAGTAGAGAAACAATCTCTAATTCAAAAGTCAAACGAATCTTATGACAATATGGTTTGTATGGACGAAAAACTGTTTTGAAATCTCAGTTAACAGCAAAGCAAATCAAAATTCGAAAGCACTGGTGCCATCAGTATAGTAGACTAAGCGCTGAATATTGCAAAAAAATTCTTTTTTTCTGATGAAAAAAAGATTTATTTATACCCAAACCGTCATGTATATGTAAGAAGCAGAAAACAACGATGCCCCCTAGAAATGTAAAGTCTTCAATGAAATTTGGAGGGAAATCTCTAATGATATAGTGAATCATTAAATCGGATGGTTCTCGCGTTTTGGTTAGATGCACCAATTATTTGAATTCCACTGAATATATATCACTACTACAAAATGAACTTATCCCAAATTATTATTCCGTCGAAATTTTTCAACAGCACGGTGCTCCTTGTCATATAAGTAACCAATCAATAACATTTCTTCAAGAAAATGCAATCAACTACATTTGTGATTGGCCAGCACAAAGTCCTGATTTAAATGTAATTTAAAATATGTGGTCTTATGTAAAACAGAAACTATATCTTACTGAATTTAACAATATTAACGAACTTTAGATAAATTTAAAAAAGAATTTTTCGAAGTAACGAATGACTATATACGAAATTTATATACTTCCTTTAAGACAAGAATAAATTCTGTTTTAGCTGCCAATGGACGAATAACAAAGTATAAGATGCATTATTATATTCATTATTTGGACATTAATGTGTTTTTTATAGTTTTCATTTTGTGATTTTGCACAAAATAGTAAAAAAGTAAGGGTGGCTCAAGACTTTTGACCGTGTAAGAGAGTGTTATTGTTAATTTTTTAATTTTCAGAAATAAGAATTTTGGTTTTTTAAAAATTTCGAATTATATTCGAAATTAAAAAAAATAATAGAAAATAGAAATAAAAAAAAGAAAATAAAAAAAGTAAATTTGTTTAAATAACAAATTTAAACTGTTGTAGATTAATAAATTTTTGCAAGTTGTTAATTTGTTTTGATTTAGAATGGAAGATATTTCCCAACCTAACAGACCACATAAAAAAATAGTACATGTTCAAAGGCCATCTTGTGTTGCTGTGCTTGCATATAGTATTTGATATTATTCTGATGGCTTCATCTGTAAATTGTGCTCCATATACAGCTCTTTCAACTTAAGCAAACTATAAATTTCAATTTAACAACCTTACTTTTAAAAGACTTTTGACAGGTAATGTATTAATTTTATTTTAAAAATGATTTTATTTAAAGAAAGAACATTTATTTAATTTAAAACATAGTTAAATGTTATTTACTTTATTTAAATATTTAATATTAAAATTAGAAACGATTTAATATTTTTTTTTAGTTTTTTAAATATCTTATGCTGTACTTTAAAATGCAAATTATACTCGAATAATTATTCATCGTGAACAACTAAAATATCAATTTTCCATCTGGGTGGGAGAAACACATTTCCAAATACTAAACGCAATATACAAATTCAAAATACCAATTTCAACATACCAAATTTAAAATTCACTGATGAAAATGACATATGTAAAATATTTAAAATAATAATAAAAGATTTATTTGTTCTTACTAAATAACTATTTATTCGAAACTTGAAAATTATCAATTTACGCAATAAATTAAGCATGAAATATATTCATAATTGTTGGGGTAACAATTCTAAATATGTTATTGTAGTGACCAAAAAAAATTAAATATTAATATTTATAAATATATCTATATATGAAAATCCAATATTCATATTTATAAAAACAGTTCACAAAAATAATAATAAGAATTTGGTATAAAAACAATTTGTTTATCTGAATCGCTTTTTGTGAAAATTTGAATTTAAAATAAATTTTCTACTTTGTCAATTTTTCAATATTTTTATGAAATTACACTCCGGAAATATCCGTTGAGTCTTTTTGGCACATAACAGTTATATTTTATGCAAATTCTTAAGTTATAAACACAGTCAAAGCCAAAACCAAATGGTTTTAACTGCAGTTTCGCGGTTCAGATAAATGTATTTCTGAAACTCAAATTTTATTAACGTGATTAAATATATTTAATATTAAAAAGTTTTAAAACTTTGCAAAATATATTAATAAATTTAAAAAATAGCTTCAAAGCACAAATTTAGTTCCTTTAAATTTAGAAACCAGACATACCAGTGAAGAAAGACTATATCTATTTTCAGATAAATGTGGTAGATTTCCTGTTCATTCTTCTGTTAATGAAAAGATTATGGGAGGAAGACTTGTCAACAGGAATAAATGGCCTTGGTCGGTGAGTGCTTTTTCTTACAAACGGATAAAACCATAAAAATCATATGTAATTTTTATAACTTTTAGCTGGTTTGCAAGTAGCTAATGAAATAGTCTCTTATTTATTTCTGGTCCAAATTAAAAGTATTTAGATTTCAGTAATAAATAAGAACGTGACTAATAATACATGCAAAAGACGATTCAACAAAATTGGTTTTTAAATGTTATAAGGTTGTGTTAAATTTTATTAATCAATTATTTTAATCTGTTATTTTTTGTGTTTGCTAAACAAAAAAATATTTTTAAAAAAAAAGATATCGAGATTAAAATGGACAAAAATATGGTCCTCGATACAACGACTTAAAGTTATATTAAGTGATGAATCCAGATTTGACATCAATCTATTAGATGGCGTACTCACATATAGCTGAATTTCGAAGAATCATTCAATTCAAACTATCTGAAGCGAAAGAATACATTTCCAGAATCAGTTATGGTTTAGCATTTCATGACCGCCCAATATTTGGGAAATTTACATAACATTGATGGTATTGTAAACTCTGAACATTATCAAGAAATTTTGAGTCAAAATATGTTATCAATTGTGCTATCAATATGTTATCAGGCTACAATTTACAAAATTATATTTTCCAACAGGAAGTAGGCAGTCGTCACACTGCAAAATCAAACAACTGTTGGTTCAAAAATAAATAAAATTTCTGTATTAGATATGCCTTCATTAAATCCAGATTAAAACCCCATTGAAAATTTGTGGGCTATTATGAAGTCAAAATTAAAAGTAAATCGACCAAAAACTAAGAATGAGTTGATTGAAAGATTATTTAGCATATGCACGACATAAGTAATGAAACTTGTTTCAACCTTAAAACTACTATGGAAAATGTATAAAAGTCGTTATTGAAGCAAAATGAGATGTAATACAGTACTAACTGATTTTTTTGAACCAATACAAATTGTTTTCAGAGTGTAATAAATTTTTATTGTTTAAAGTTTTTATTGTTAAATTATTTTTAAACTGGGTTGAAATTGTAAAGAAGTTTTTATTTTCTACAAATCGTTTATCTCAAAAGATGAATAAAAAATCGGGTGTCCGGTGACTTTTGGGCTACGGTAGTAAATTATACAAATGGTGTTCGGTCCTCCGGGAGAGAGCCGCAAACAAAATTTAAGAAGGTTAAAACTCGATGCAATGAAACGCTAAAATTCAGAGTTTGAGAAAGATATTAAAGAAATGTGATTGTTACAAATTGATACAGAAAATATATATTTATTTTTTTTTTAAAAAATGAAACGGAGAAAAATTTTATATATATATATTTATAAAAAATATTTGTAATTGGTATTTTTAAAAGGAAAAATTTTAATTATTAAATTGTAAAAATTGTTCGATTCTGGAAAAATCCAGTTAAAAAATGTTAGTTGTTTAAATAATCAAAAAATAAACAATTTCGAGTTGTGTCTTTTGATTTGTTGTCGTTTTGATAATAATGCAAATGATTGATTATAATTTGTTATTTCCGAATAACGATGACAAAAATAAAATTGAATTAATTCCAATGACTGATTATAAAAATTTTGGAAAAGTGGGTATTGTCGGCTCTTCAGCAGTTGGGAAAATATCGATATGTCAAATGTTCATCGGAAATCAAATTAATGATGTTAAATTAACAATCACTGCCGCTTTCCTTAAATGTTATCGAACGTTTTCGACCCGAATTTTTCATGTAAATATCAATTCACAAAATATGACTCCGATGAAGATATTGACCGTGGTTTCGATATCGATGAACTTGACGAACTTGACTTTGAGAACGTGACTGACCACAATGAGGACATTATTGACTTAAATTACACCAAGGACGTCGATTTCAATAAGGATTGCACAACGTTATTGTTCAAGTTGAACACGTTACGATGCGACAAGATTATCACGCATTGTCTCAAGATCAACGAGCAACATTCAAGAAGTTGTATTTGAGCAGTAGAGTAAATGCATACGGGCCTCTATTGAAAAAGAATAGTGCGAAGGTGTCGGACGGAGAGTTCTTTGATGAGAAAATAAAACGATTTCGAATTTGTCGAACAAAAATATACATTATCGCGAGTATGGAAAGCTCGGATGTGCCAATTCAACTGGTGATTCTCGTCAAGTCTCTGCACGATGTGTTCGCAATTCGCTGCCACAACACTGACCGCATCGATCGATACAGTAGGCGGATCGTTCACCGTAAATTCGGACAAAAGCGAACCGATCGACCGAGGAACAAAATCAAGAGCCCAGCACAAAAGATGCAACACCAGGGATTCTCTGCCAAAGATGAAAGCATTTATTCATCAGTAAACATTTTCTTTGAAAATCGTTCAACAAGCGATTGGAAATCAAAAAAGATAGTTTCGGCGGACCTAAATGAATATCTTTGATAGCAGAATTGGCGCAAGATTTGCGTGATTGCGTCGCTTTGGTGTTAAGGGATGGATTCCGGTCGAGGGGGAGAAAACAATTATTATCTCACCCGAATTGTGGTCGAAAGTCGGAATTAAAATGATGATTCTCTCATAATTAGAGTTTTGACTGGTCTCAAACAACATCATAAAGTATCATTTCTGTTCAAAAGTCCAAGCGGTTTCTCCGCAATAAAAAATTCAAATCTTCTGCAACTATTATATTCTTCACGATAAAATAATCTTCCGCAACTGATATATTCTTCGTATGTAAACAATTTTCTTCAACTGATAATTTTTTCACAATAAAACAATCTTATGCAACCGATATATTCTTCACAACAATTGAATTGAGGTTCTCTGAATGATTAGTAAGGTCTTTTCTCACGCTTTTATTATCTTACCTGAATCATTAGTAATGTCTTATCACTAGTATTCTGCTGCTGTTCCATTTTATATATTTTTTAAATTATGTAGTATATTATAACTTTAGTAGGCTCTTAGCTTTTAAAATTTTCAATTCTGTAGGTTTTTTAGGTTTTTAACTTTACCTACGTTTCTTCTATTTTTTGACCTTTTTAATCTTATATTCTTTAACCTTTCTTTTCTTCTTTTCTTAACTTCTTCTTATAAATAAATATTTCTTTCTATATCGACTTCCTCCTGTATCTTTCGAGTATAATTATGGCCTATATATCACCTCTATAAATCCTCAAACGGAATCAGTAGGGTTCTAGTCTTTCTTTCAACACTGGCATGATTCTATTTACGAGGATTTGTGCAAAAACCTTGGCAGTTACTTACAAAAAAAATTTATCTCTAAACCCTGCCTCAGATTTTCAATTAGGGGTTGCCCTTCCCTTTTAAAACTTTCACAGTCACTAAATTCGATCTGGGCGACTTCTGAATTACTTAGTTTAAATATAGCATGTCGTATCTCATCCTCGCTTTCAGGCTATACATTGATGCAGCTTACACTGGAATATCTATTCATATCAACCCTTTCAATGAGTAGGGAGCTTTAATAAGTTTTTGATAATGACAGGCGCGATGGTCATTTAAGATTGAGGCTAGAAGTATAAAAAGCGTATGCACCTAAGTGACAGAATTTCCCAGTAAGTGGAGCACTAAATAAGCAATCCCTTTAATTTTAAAAAGTCATGCGTTAAAACTTTGTTCAATCATATCTCTAACATTAGTCATTCTTTCCCGTTTCCGTGTATTGATACTGCGAGGAATATTTTGAATCGCGCTTATGGCATGTTGTTTTAGTATTGTGTTTCTCCCACCCAGATGGAAGATTGATATTTTAAATATTTTAAAACGTCGAATTATTTTCTCTATTTTAAAATTGGAATAACTTACTTTAAAATTAAATTAATGTATCATAGATAATATATCTAAAATATTTTTTAAAATAATTAAAATTATTTATAAATTATTGGGTGTACAACTAATTAATTTCGTATTTTTTTTGTTAAAAAAACCATTTATTTAAGTATAAAAGTGAAAAAATATTTTATTCAAAATATTGTCCATCGGAAGCGGCAACTT
>MQRK01252882.1:0-17803 GCA_001938485.1 Girardia tigrina | reverse complement strand
CGAGAAGGATCTTTTTGTTCGATGCTACTCCTTATCCTCCACGATGCTCTCCGACTTCCGATTACGTTTTTGTATGCTACGGATAATAAGTTACGCTCTTCCATGTTCAATTCGCCGGTTATTTTAGTGACATCTCTCATCGCATCAACCATTTCATCATATCTTTCAGCCTGTTCAGCTAATTTAGCTCTATAAACTTTCGTTTCTCTATCGGCTATTTTGTTTATCAATCTACTTCCTCGCGTTCGTTCGATTAAACAAATTATTTAAACAAATTATTATAGTTTTTTGAGCGCCAAACTTTAAAATCCATTTATTTTTCAAAGTCTTTGCTACAGTGCGTTCTCCTTGATCTGGAAATGCAGTCAGCAGTATATTTTTACTGAATTGGTCAATGATTGCCATTATATATTTTTTGTATTCCAAATGATGTATTAAAAGGGCCACAAAAATCAATGTGAATCGTTCTAAATAATGAAGTTGGTTTACTTTTAACTAACTTTTCTTTAGTTATAGTCGTCAACACTTTTCTCCTCTGGTAATTTTCACAACTCTGTACAATTTCTTTAATATTCTCTTTTCTTTTTGTCATATCGAATTTCCGAGATATGTATTCGTGAAATTTCTTAAATCCCATGTGACATAGCAGCTCGTGAGTATGGGTTATAATTTTTCTTGTATTTTCTTCAGGAATCCAAATTTTATCGTTTTGTGTATATACAACGTTGTTCAATATTGTCCACTTTGTTTCATTATTATTTTCAATCTCGTTCTTTATATCGTTTATTTCTTTGGAATCTTCCTGCCATTCTGACCCATTATCATTTAACATTAAATCCGAAATAGTGGTCTTCATGTGTTGTTTGACATTGAGCGCAAGTGTTACAATCTGTTCTTGATAGTGCATCAGCATTAAATTGTTCTTCCCCTTTTCTATACTCCATCTGGATATCTAAGCTACTCAAATGATTAATCCATGTCTGAAACTGAGGAGTTATAGTTTTTTTTGTTTTCAGGATAAACGTTATGACTTTGTGATCATTATGGAGTTTGAAACGTTTTCCGTACAAATAATGCTTAAAATGTTCGGTAAAATAAAATATAGCTAATAATTCTTTTCGTGTTATGTAATAACCAAGCTCATAAGCTATTGGCTTTTCTCGTCCATTTTCGTCCAATTGCGGTAAAACGGCTCAAATTCGGTCAAAACTTGCATCAGTATCCAAGATAAATTCATTTGAAAAATCTTGAAATGCTAAAACTGGAGCTTTTATAAATTCTTTTTTCAAATTTTGGAACACCTCCTCACAGTCATTATTTTATTTTGTGTGCTGCCGCTTAATGATTCTAGAACTTTCGAATATTTCGTATAATCCTTTATTAATCTTCGATAGTAATTGGTGAGTCCAAGGAAACTTCCTAGTTTTTTAACACATTTGGGACTTTCGAATTTTTCAATAGCTTCAATTTTAGATTTCTCAGTTTGAATTCCATTTGCATCAATTTGATGACCTAAAAATCTAATTTCTTTTTTCAAAAGGGGGCATTTAATATGGTTTATTTTCAGACCAGCTTCCTTTATCTTTTCAAAAACATTTTCAATTCTTTTATAGTGTTATTTCAATGAGTTGGAGCATATCAGGATACCATCTAAGTAAACCACAACTTCTTTCTAATTGAGTGGTCCTAGAACTTTATTCATTAATTTTTGAAATGTAGCAGGTGCAGCAGCTATACCAAACGGCATTCGATTAAAACAATATTGGGAAGATTTAGTTGAAAAAGCTGTTTTTAACCTCGAATCATCACTGAGCTCCACTTGGTAAAATGCTTTTTCAAGATCAATAGTACTAAAATACTTTGCTCCATATAAAATATTCATCATTTTTGTGGTATTAGGAATGGGAAAATTGGTCGTTCAGGGACTTCATTTAAAGCTCTATAATCTAAACAAATGCTTATGTCTTCATTATCTCTTTTCTTTATACACATTAATAGCGAATTATAAGGTGATTTACATTTAATTATAATACCATTGTCTTCTATTTCTTTAATGCTTTTATCAAGTCTTTTGATTAAATGATATGATTGACGCTGATGATTCATTACGATTAGTTTTCTATTAGTCACTATATCATGTTTTAATAAATTAGTTTTCCTGATATCCCATTTGTGTTTTATTATAACATTTTAGTTAAATCTCCAGGTTTCACTTCAGGATGCATAATATCAACAAGTAGAATTTATTTAATATTTACAATCTTTTTAGAATACTTAAACAAATTAATAATCATAACTTTCCCCTCTTTTATAATTCGTTATTTACTTTCATAATCCACTCAATTCCTCTACAAATTATGTTTCCATCTTTCAGATTCTGTAGTTTCAATTGATGTGGCGATATATGTCTTAAAATTTGGTACGGTCAATCGAATGGGAAAGTGTCCTTTCTCAGTTTTGTAGGATCTTATTTTACAAAGACTTTCTGACCATCCTCAAAATGTCGATTTGTTCTCTTCTCTCTCACACAATTTTCCATTCGTATTTCGGCTTTCTCTAAATTTTCTCTTACATTCATCTTGATCACGTTGCTCTCTTCTGTTTTAGCTATTCCTGCTGCCGCATGTAATTTTATTTTTCTACCAAACACAACTTCGGTGGGAAAATATCCGGTGTACTCTGAACTATTGCATTTAGACAGAATTCTATCTTCGGAATAATTTGCCACCATGATCGTTTGTCTGTCTCTCCTCTGCTTGTTACTATTATGTCTCTCACTGTTTGAATAGTTCTTTCTGCCAACCCGTTTGATTGATGTTGAAATTGGCTATTAAATCTTTGTTCAATTCCAAATTTCCTGCAAAATTCTTTAAATTTTCCACCAGTAAAATATTTTCCATTGTATGTTAATATTATTTTTAGCTTCCCATATCTATATATCCATTTTATCAACACGCATTGAACTATGTTGTCTTCGTTTTGAGTTCTAATCTCTGTCAAAGAGACAAATTTCGAAAACTGGTCCACCATGACCAATAGATTTGGGTACATGCTATTCTTGTCACCCACATATGCGATATCCATCACAACTTGCTCTGAAAACTCGTCACTTCTTATTTGAATATACTTCTCTTTTGTTTTTTCACTTCGAATATTTCTGAGTATACATTCCTGATATTCTCCTATAACGATTTGCAGCTCTTTCGCTAAATCTGGTAGCATAAAATTATTTTGGATATACTTCTTTGTTTTTCTGATACCTACATGACATAAATCTCTGTGTATTTTCCTGATGAATTCTCTTCTAATTTGCTTCGGAACCAATGGTAACACACAATTTCCTTCTTGCCTACTGTTAGAATTGATGGCACTCTATCATCCGGAACATGCAAAACCATATCCAAGTAAAAATCAATAAACAATGTCCCAAATAAAAATTTATTTCTAAAATAAACAAACAAATTTTTTTATTATAATTAACTTTTATAATCCGTTAATTATAAATTTTAATTTGAGGAACCATCTTTTTCTAAAACTTGTTAATGTCAAACCGGAAAGTTCTAAATTTAATTTATTCTTAATTTACTTTCAATTCAATTCTTAAATGCTTTTGATTTTTAATCATTCGATAATAAATTATTTTTTAATAAAAATCTTTATTTATTTTTAATAAAATTGCATTCTTTTTAAAATTTTTTTTACTTAATATTGATTTTATACATTAAAAAGTATTATGATTTTATTTTAAATATTGTTGAAAAATATATCAAAATCTTCTTTACAATATTCTTTAACTTCGAAGATGATATTTAATTGTGAATTTATTAAAACTTCATTTTTATAAAAAATTGTCCCAATTTTATTAAAATATTATCATTACTCTAAAATTTTTTAAAAACTTATTTCATTTTAATTAGTAATATACTATCTGTGAAATATAATTTTTACAAAAATTATTTCGATTTATTTTTGTAGAAATGTTACTATAAAATATATTTTTTAAAAAATCTTATTTATTTTAATTAGTAAATATATTATCTATAACTTAAATTTTTATTTTAAAGAATTATTTTGTTTTAATTAATTGACATTATTTTTACTTTATCTAAAATATAAATATGATTTTTTAAAATATCAAAAATTTAAAGTTCACCAAAAGTAACCACAACATCAATCATAATTGGACAACAAAAATACTTATCATCTTCGGTGCACGTTTTCATTTTCATCCATTCATGTTTTCTCATTAACAATGGGAAGCTCAAATATCATCACATTGATGTCTTTCAATAAACCTACTGAATCTCGTAACACAAAATTACTTTTGATCTGATCATTTTGCATTTCAAAGACGGTCAAAACAGAATTAATCGGAAACAGCAAATTAATCTTATCCATATAATCCTTCACAGACTCACTCGGACGAATACAAATCACAAACAAAAAAAATACAAAAATTCACACCACTACACGAAATAAAAGACCAACAAGAACAACAAAAAATCACATGCAAGACTGGCCATCAACAAAGGCACATATCAAACGAAAGTCACAATGCAACGTAAAGAAATAAAAAAAAATGGAAGAAAGACTCACATTACATCTAATAATATCACCGCATCTGCATCCTATAGAGCTTCAACAGGCTTTTTAGTATGATTCAAGACATTTTCCCCAGCGCGTAATATTGCTTTTCCAGCTATCTTTGCTATAGGTATACCAAATTTTCTCATTATAGGAATTGCATATCTGCTCAATGTAACCTTCCAATTACCTCCATACTGTTTACCTCTAAAGTATGGAAGATTACCACCCTGTAGAGGACCAAAATACGATTGTACAATATCTCTATCAATCATGTATTTTCTTGAAATGTAAAGTTAATATATTTTTTGCTCCAAAACTAATATCAATAGGTTTCCCGCTATCATCACGAATATTGATTTCGATTTTGTTTATACATGTTGATGAAATAAGTATATACATAGAAAGAGCTGGTGCAAAATATACTGGCTCTCCATGCTTATGTTTTGACCCACCTATCCAAACATATTTTAAGAGAGGATCTCGATCTGATCGAACGATTATTGGCTCTACAGTACTAGAATAGATGTATATCTGATTGAAGGCATTATTCAATTTTTATTTGGAATTTACCTTTATCGTCTTTTAGATTGAATTTGGTTTTTGTGAAACCTAATACCCTTGCTAGATGCTTATCAAAAACAGCTTTCTTTACATAATCTTTGAATGTGAATGATAGGATATTATTATCTAACAGTTTAACGGTTTTGAGTATTGCTTCGCATTTGGTACTGAGATAAGTTTCAACTTTACCACAACTGTTCAGATCTGTTTCTTCTTTAAATAAAAATATTTCCCAAGTAGGAGTATTAATAATTTGAAGCTTTATGGCAAGCAATGTGTTCCAAAAATCTTTGTCTAAAAGTTCATTATTTTGTTTTACTTTATGTTCCTTCCCTCCTTTAGAGTCATAATTATTTTCCGTAGTGAAACCCCATTCTTGAGCTTCCTTAATATCTACGAATGAAATAGTAAAAACATAATTCGATTTCGACAGTAGTCTTTTCTCTTAGATACTTATCGATACCCATTTCGAAATGGCAGGTTTCATTTCTTATATAATTCCTTCACATGATAGAAGAACCGTTTCATTTAGATAACCAATGTAATTCTTTAGATATTTTATGTAGGAATCCTTTCGTATTGTTGCAGAAGTGTAATAAATCAATGCATCTGTCATTGCTACCTGTCATGTTCCTGTCAGGTTAATACTATTCTCATAGTCTACAATGCATTTGCTTACTCTATCGTCTGGTTGAGTATCCGGACATCTATTGCTAGGTAATACCATATAAAATGAATCCATCAATCAAGAATGTTCTCGAAATGTTCTTAATTTCGTTTATACATTTTAATGAATTCATACTCACTTCTCAATAGTGTTCTAAAACCATGTTAATATTTCATGGATTTTTGATTACATCGTTAGATGTAATTCAACTGGGATTTATATACCCATGCCATTTGACTAGATACTGTTTGTTTTTCTCACTACCCTTGAATATTAAATCTAAATTTAAATAAATTAGTTTCAGATTATAAGAATTAAAATATTAATCATCCACCTGATTAGGAGAGGCACAATCCCAAATCAACACACAACATTTAAACATGCAAACACAAAAAATCAACACACCAAATATTCCTCACATACTGTAAGTATAATAAATTATAACTTTAAAAGTTTTTTTTAAGAAAATTAAATCTCAATCTGTTTTTTTATTTAATCATAATTTTGTAACTTCCATTATAAATTAATATTTTTACAATTAACTTCTTTAAAAATTTCGTCTATTGAAAATTTTAATTTTTTTAGAGACATTAAATTATTCTAAAAATCAAGTTTTAAATATTTCAATCTATTAAACAAATGTTGGGGAATGCATATATTTTATTTTTATTTTTGTTTTAATTTAATTTAATAAAAGTATAAATAATAACAAGAGTTGCTATTATTTCCTTATTTATACTTCATAAATAAAAAAATATATTAAATTATTTATATTAGAAAATAAATAAATTATGAATTATTATAAAAAATTGCAAACCCTAGAGGCCAAAGTATTAAAATAATTCAAAATAAAGATGACTCGTCGGGAGTCAAATTTTAAAAAAAATTAAAAGAATAACTGACTCACTAGGTGCCAAAGATTAAGAAGTCGGACTTTCAAATTAAAGTCCATGGTCAACAAAATAATATAAATAAGTTAGCAACAAATTGATAATTGACAATCATTTTAAATTTTTTAAGGTAAGCTTTGATAAATGTTTGGACAATCTTTTTAAAATTTTTAAGGAATCGGACTCAGTTGACGATTATTTTGATACCGAGAAGAAAGATTATTTTTGAAATTTGAGGAAAAGCTTGAGCTTACGAAGATTATTTGGACAAGTCAAGAAATTTCAGAAAGCGAAAATTATATCAAAAAAGAGAAATTTATATCGAATAAAGCGAAGATTATATTGAATAAAGAGAAAAATTTATTGAATAAAATTAAATTGAAAAGAGAAAAACTACATCGGAGAAAGAGATTGATTATCGAGAAGAATTATTGAGAAATTGGAAGAAGTTATTAAAATTTTCGGGGAATCAAACTAATCTGGATATTAATTGATTATAATTATCATTCTTTTAATTCTTCATAATTTAAAATAATAATCCAAACAATTTTATTTCATTTTTAAATTATATTTTTATTTACAATTTAAAATCTTTACACTAAATTGAAGTAACTGGACGGTGAATCTGTTCAGTATAAAATCAAATAGAATAAGAAATTTTGTTTTCATGTATATATATATATATATATATATATATAATTATTTGTAAAGAAATTGTTCATATTTAAATAAATTTTATTAGAAATCTGTCATTCTATTTGTTAAAAGAATTAAATTAAATAAATTTTCTTTACGATAATTAAAAGTTGAATATACATTTAAAATCCGTGTTCATTATGTTAGGTATATAAAATATAAATTTTAAAAAAATTAATATTTGTTTTAATTAAATAGGTATAAGAAAAGATTATTTACCTCTTTACTATAATAAATATAAATTATATAAAAATAATTAGATTTAATTGAATTTTAGACGTAAATATTCAGAATTTGAAAATAAGGTATTTATATTAAAAAGATAAACAGAATTGTAAATAAGATAAATAAAAAGAATTATATATCAAGGAAAGTAATATAAAAGGTAGAAGAAAAAGAAGAAAAAAGGCACAAAAAAGTACGACAAAGTTTTGAAAGTTCAAGGTCAAAGTAATTAACAAGTACAAGATTAAGAGAAGATCAGAATTATATTTCAAGTATTAAATTATTCATTCGACACCTCAAGCGGGGATAATTTATTCAAGTCAAGCTTATAAAAGGCGTCGATTATCGTAACTAAAGAGAGAGAGAATTAATTTGAACGGAAAGTAGAAGTCACGAATTATAAAAGTACGGATCAAATCCTGAATATAATTTATATATTTTCTTTAATAATATATTTTTATATATTATTTTTATTAAACTGATTTGCGGGCAAAAGAATCATCTCTTCTCGCGTTTACCCAAAATACAAATTCATTAAATAGAATAGGATCCTTTAAATATTTTGAAATCAATTTCTGTAACCTTGTACATAAGAAATAAATATATTTAAAAAGAATATCTTTGTTTTATTTCGTTTTATAATTGTTATTTAATCACCTTTATACCCCAACAATTACAACAAATCCTTATTTAAATCCTAAACTAAAGACCTTACCTTTTTAGGAAAACCACCTAGAAAAGCGAACCAGATAAAAAACTTTTTTGTTTGGTTTCCGAAAGATTTTATATATCCTCATCTGAGACCCAACGAAATATTAATTTTTTACAGAAATTAAATTATTATAAAAATCAATTTTACTTATAGAAAACTTTCTTAATAGGTCATTTTATTATAACATTCACTTTAATTAATAAAACATTATTTTAACTTATCTTAACTATAAATATGATTTTCAATTTAAAAATTTCCAAAAATTTCCAGTTCACGCAAGAGAACCCCCTAACAATGAATATGAAAGAAATTTTGCTTAAATATATATATATATATATATATAGTATGTTATTGATAATAAAGTTAAATTATTCGTAAACTTATTATGTCTTATGAAATCGAATATCTTAACTAGCGACCACGTTAAACAAGAAGAAAGTAATTCAATAAGTGCCTTCATTGGAACATCCTAAAACATTGACCAATGTCATCAACAAGACTCTGACTGATCAATCGGAATTGTACAGAGGAAGAGGAATGTTGGTTTTCAGATTTGTCCCGACGGATACAATTTATGGCAAAGACTTTTCAAAACATTATTTGGCAGCATGGTAATATATCAGGCGGATAATCTATAGAAAAATATTAAAGCAGATTGAAAAGAGCTGTCGGATGAGGAGGTCAAGCATAGGTTTACGTAGACTTTTACCAAGATCTCAGTGTTAGAAGAACTTGAAGAATTAAATAACATAGAGCAAATAAAAATGAAAGGTTTTTAGTTTTTGAAGTGATGGTTAGAGAAGCTAACTAAAAGTTTCAAAGTGCCGAAAAGTATTCTAACACAAATGCTTTTTGTGATATTCGATTAAGAATTTTTAAATTATAAATAAGAAAAAGAAAGTAAAATTTAAATATAAATTTTTTAATGAAAATTTATTTTAAGCAAAATAAAAATAAAAAGATGATAAATTATTGTAAAATATAAATAAGTAAATATTTTTGTTTTACTGCACTTCAACAGAAACATTTTCAAATTAAATTATTTGATGTTTTATTTAGTAATTTCCAAACATGGGAAAAAAATATAAGAATAAGTGAGAAAATTAGATTTACTTGTGATTGATGATAAAATTGTCAACTAAATTGTTTTTTTTCGATTCGATCTTTTCTGTTTTTGATTTATTCAAGATAATATTTAAGATCGTTTTCCATATTCAAACTTATTATTTTTGCTAAGTTTAATGTATAAAAGTTCTTTCAACAACTTTTTTGAGTGTGCTCGTATGACATAATGAAATAATTAAGTTCACACAGTAGCTTTCATTTAATAATATCAAGAGTTATCAGCAGGCCCCTCTGTTTACCGCGACCCGGGGAATTTTACGCTGAGCTGCAGAAAACCTTACCTTAGTAGCAATGTACTGAATAACTATTTATAATTATTAATAATAGACTAAAGTGAATAAAAAAATGTTTGAAAATTTTTTTACAGTAAAAAAAATAATTCATTTAACAAATACAAAACTATGATTAATGTTAACAAATCAACAAAAAATTAATTTTAAAAATAAAACTTTTTGACATTTATTTCAAAAATATATCATATCCGGCTTTTTACGCCGCGCTTTTTTTGATCCCGGTAAACATTGGGCCGTGGTCTAGAAATAACTGTGTAGAAATATAGGGCGGTCAGCGGTAAGAAATCTGAAAGAAATGAAAGTTTGAAATATGAGAAATAAAAATACCGGACAAATAATACAATATTCCTTCAATTAGTTAAATTTTTTGTTACACGCGAAAAGTTTATTTTCAAAACACTCTTTAATTGATAATATTTAAACAAAATATTTATCAAAAAAGCAAATATTAAATATTTCAAATAATTAAAATATCTAATATCCAACACTCTCACCAGATTCGTCCACAGAAGAATCTGAATCCACAATGTAATCATTTAGATAAGGCGGTCTTCGTCTTTCTCTACTAGGCCTACAGTTCAATGATTGTTCTTTGTAATATCCGCAGCAAGTCTTGTCCAGTTTTCGTTGACGCTCAGCCTACCGGTTTTCCATTTTACGGGTGCCGGATCGATGGATTGACATTCTTGACATCTTGAAATCAGATCCTTGATATCCGCGTTTGACACACCTATTCCTTGCTTCGCACATAAATATCGCATTCTGTTTGCGCCTAAATGACACTTATCATGAAGTTGTTGTAGCTTGAGTAGATCGTCTGTAACCGATAAAAAACAATTGCTTCTTTTTATTTGTTTTGGGATTCTTGTCAATTCATCTGCCTTGTTAGCTTTGCTATTAACAAACTCGATCTCATAATCCTGTTGGATATTAGATATTTTAATTATTTGAAATATTTAATATTTACTTTTTTGATAAATATTTTGTTTAAATATTATCAATTAAAGAGTGTTTTGAAAATAAACTTTTAAAACAACCGTTTTCGAACAACCCGAATCAATCAACGCTATGGCTGACCTGTCATTTACGGTGACAATCATCATCGGAATCGCCGCAACTGTGAAGGGAGAGAGCCGGCGCCTACAAACTCCCCTGTTCGTTTCCCGACCGACAATATTTTGCGATATGACCCGGTTTCTGACATTTGTAGCATATTGTTTGTCTGTTTAATTGCCACTGAGAACCCTTATGATGATTACTTTCCTTCAATTTAGTGTCTCTCTCACGATGAACATAGGGTCCTTTCTGAAGATTTGCTCTGGGTTTATCGAGTTCGCCCTGACCTCCAGAACTTCCTGTTTCTTTGATGTTGTTTCCGTGTTGTATTGCTGCCATTGAACCCTGTAATAAACCCTTTTTTAATCCTCAAATACCTGCGGCTATACTCGATCATTTCGGTCAGGGGTTGGTCGCCGGCCCTTTCCAAATCCACCTGCAACTCGAAAGGCAGTCCAGCCATGAAGGCAGTCTTTGTTAGATCGTCGACCTTCGTTACTAACATCTTCACCTGAGATGCATATTCATCGATAGTCTCACCATCGTGATACTGTAAGTTTATCAATTGACTGTACGCAGAACGTCTAGTCAGGCCGAAAGAATTGTTTAATATCTTGAAGAACTGATCGCAGCTGCTTTGCGTCTTCTCGTCCGATTCCATGTAGATGTTCAGTGCAACGCCCGATAGTAAAAAAGGAAGATACGGGGCTGGATCAGTAATCTTCTGGATTTTCATGATCATTTCAAATTTCTTCTGCCATATCTCGAAACTGATGCTTCCATCGAATTTCTCTAAAAACTCCAAAACGATTTTCATATCATTCATTATGCCCGGATAGCTTGTAACACGCGAAAAGTTTATTTTCAAAACATTCTTTAATTGATAATATTTAAACAAAATATTTATCAAAAAAGTAAATATTAAATATTTCAAATAATTAAAATACCTAATATCCAACATTTCCTTAAATTATTAAATTTCCCTTAAATTAGTAAAAAAAGTCCAGTATTTTAGTGAAATATTCCATATTTAGTAACAAATCCCCTTATTTAGTGAAAATACATTATTTTAGTAAAATATTGATTAGATTTAGCAAATAAAAAAATATAACACAAAAAGTAACAAGCTACACAATAATTTTTCACACACATGAGAAAACAATCTTATCATCAGGTCAATCCACACCATGCATTAAACTAAAACACAATAATTAAATAACATTTAACCAATAAATTGTTGGATTAAAAGAAGTTTATTTCATTTTTCCTAAAAAATTCGCCAACATAAAATAAACGTGATCAATTTCATTCTCGCAAACCAACCATTGGCAGCTATCAATTGTTATTTGAGAAAACGATATATTTTCTCCATCGTTCTCCATTATGAGGTAACGGAGACATATCATAAAGATGATAACTGACAACCAACCAAAAGATAATCTATGAGATTAAACTTCTCACATCCAATGGAATCCACTCAATTTTAGCATTCTCATGAAATCCAAAACAATACAAAACATCGTCGATGCAATTCGACTGAAATTTCTGACCAAATGACAATCTGAGGGAACAGAGCGTTCTCTTAAACATACCAGGTTTGAGACTAGTGATACTCAATATATTAGGAATTTCAATCATATTTATAAACCAGATGAGCTTGCAATCCATAAATTGTTTTCGATTTATTCGGGAGAAACCTTTAAATTTTGAATGTTATTGGAAGCACTTTGACACTACTTATATTTTTGAAAATACCCTTTTAAAATGCTTTAAGTTATTCAGAATATGATATTGTAATTATTTGTGTTACCTAACCCTTTGTTTTATAATTTTAGCTGGTCCCATAGAACGGTCATCATCCTTTTTAGGGTTAACTTTCTTTATCAAGACTTTATCTCCAACCTGAATTATTCGGTTTGTTTCAAAGAGGATTTTTATTTTCTATTTCTCCACTTCTTCCTTCTGTTGTGTTTTTCCAACAATGTCTTACTTTCCTCCCGAAGATATACACAACATCTAATATACATAATTCATGTGGAATACTTTCAACATCATCCCATACACAACATATGTCATCATTCATACAAATCATTGGTTAATTAATCTCATTGCTATTATGATACTCCGAAGAGTTCATATAGTTATTTGTTGTCACTACCTCACCGAACCGGTATTGGGTAATTTGCGCGCCTGCTGTCTTCCGTGGATGTGGTAGTCGTTTCTCAGGCTCCCTCTCCGGAATCGAACACTGATTCCCCGTTACCCGTTACAACCATGGTAAGCTTTTATCTTACCATCGAAAGTTGATAGGTCGGCCTCTTTAAGAGATATGTCGTCAACACTATGGTCGTACGATCAGTAAAGTTATCCAGAGTCATCAAATAACCGTCTTGCGACAGGTTGGTTTTGATCTAATAAATCCACCGCTTCCGAAGTCACGGCATTCTGTTAAATATTAGCTCTAGAATTACCACAGTTATCTTGTGGCTAAAAGATTAAATCTCGTAAATGGGAGCCATTCTAATGAGCCATCTGCGGTTTTAGAGTACTAGTCTCTGTACTTAGACATGCATGGCTTAATCTTTGAGATAAGCATATGAATACTGGCAGGATCAACCAAATATGCAATAAATCATAACTATTAATGTGATAAACTTTCCAGCCCAGTAGTAACTCAGTTAAAATGCCGGTAGCAAACTAGTACTAATTTCTTAGCACCATCCGCATATCAATCGTTGCTACCTACTACCAGACTTTTCAGTATAATTGCTTTTTAGTAGTGACTCAGTTAAAATGCCGGTAGCAAACTAGCACTAATTTCTTAGCACCATCCACATATCAATCGTTGCTACCTACTACTATCAAACAATCTACACAGTTATGATACAAATTTCATTCAATCACTCATTTGCAGTTTTAAATACTACAAATATTACAATACTTTCAGTTCGATTTCATTGAAACAAATATCAGCAAACCTGCCAATATATCAGACATTTAAAAATCCTGGGCTCTTCCATAATGAAAATTGCAGTCCCCAAAACAAAACTGAGGTCGTAACCAATCATTCATACATACTACGAGTAGGGAAGTAGACATTGTATCCAACTATATAAGTAAAATCAGTTTCACTGCAACCCAAAACTTATGGTACAATAAAGGGGAAAAGTGTTTTCTGAAAATGAAATTATTTATAAGATTGAATACGATTTGAGTTTTTAAATAAAAAAGTTTTTTAAAAACATTAGATTTAAATTAAAATTAGGAAAAATAATTTTTTATATTATTAAAGTTAATTTTTTTATTAAATGATTTTTTTTGGAAATATCTATTGTTTTATTGTACAGTTGCTTTATTGAAAAGTTTCTGAGCACCCTTTGTGTTTTGGTTAAAAAAAATATTTTCTCTGAGTCGTTTTATATCTGAATTCAAATTCTAATTAAAGCTATCGGCCGCTCAATTGTCGAATTTTGAAATTCAAATGTCATAGATGAAGGAAAATGATTTTGAAAAAATCAAAAACTATTTTAATCGATCTGAAATTGTAAAAAAGTTGAAACCAATTGACAAATCTGTGTTTTAAAGATTCAAAGTTTGACTAATAAAGGAACATTGGAGGATGTATCGGAAGCCTTTGTGAGTCTTGGAATCACATTCGTCACGAATAAAGTACTCGAATATCAAATCTTCAATCGGACATCGGATCACGTTTACGAAAAATGATTAATTGAGAAAAAGAACAACAGTGATTGTGATAATATTAATGGACAAAATTTTTCAATTGATGACTTAATCAAAAATAAACTCCAAACATACGTGAAACTGAAACCACCGATCGCCACAACGATTCCTGTAATATTGAAATCTCTTAATATCTTTAAAATAAAAGTTTCTAATCAGGATTCTCATCCGAAATATTTCTTGGGGAACGTACCCATATGGACCTGAGTGTGCCAGAGGTCACTTACTGACCTCAACTCGAACAAATATCTTAAATTTAGATTTATTAATAAAAATAAAATTTACTCTTGGCCTCAAAATATTACATAAAATGTCTTTTTCATGTCTTCTTGCTTTATTTTATTATTTTAATTTTGGACAGAGTATCATATATAAATCTCCAAAAGGTGGGGTCCTAAAGATACGGTCTAAGAATTTACGTTAACACAAGTTTGCAACATCCAAACCGGATAGATTTATTTGATTTGCACTTTATCACTGTGCCATTGTCAATTAGTAATTTAACATATGTAAATAATTAGTTTATTTCATCAAATCAATATTGAATTTGAATGATTATCAAGTTTAATATATTATCGATAAATGTTTGTAATTTTGATTATATTTTTGTTTTTGTAATAATTTATTAAGGATTCAATTGTCTTTTTCTAGATCTAAATTTAGTAATTTCACAGCGGGCCAACTTACGAACACAGGAAATATTATCAATAATTATTCCCGTAATATAACTTTTATTTATTTTATTTTATTATCAAGCTTCTATTTAGATTTTCTATGTATTCCCTGGTAAATCTAAATTTATAAATAATTAATGACAACAATATTTCCTTTTTTCAAAGCTAAAAGATAAAATAAGATGAAAGGTGAGACTACGTAAAATATCACCATAATGCTATTTTAAATATAGAATTCATTTCCTCGTTTTATAAGAATGTTGAATCTGTATGTTCTTCATAAAATAAATTAAAGATATTTTAAAATAATTTTGTTATACCCATGTAAGATCTCATACATCGACAGTAGAATTAATGTAAAATTGTAATTATTGTTGTGTAACTGAAAATTAGTGTTTTTATATTAAACTTTACTTTCTGTTTATACTATGAGCAGTACCGGTTTAAGTACTGTGAAACCCCACAGTGAAACATTTGGAGCACATAAAGCCTTGAATTATGATGCAATGCACAAATGCTTTTACACGACTTTATTCTCATTGTAATGGGCGCACGACAATTAAGTTTTGAAAATTAAGTCTCAGAAATTAAAATTTTGTCATTATTTTAAGTTTCAGAAAATTAAACTTCAGATAATTAATTTTTTTAAAACATTTTAATACTAATTAAAGTTTGTGAAATCAATTTTAAAAATAAATGAAAAATCCAATAAATTTCAAAAAAAAATTTTATTGAAAAAATTTAAAAATTCCAATCAATTTTTGAACTTTAAATTTCAACTTTAAATACGTGGTGCGCTCAATAAGTAGTGAGCCTAACATAAAAATAATAATCCGATTCCAATGAAATTTATTTTTCAGGACAAGCAAGTTATAAAGGTATCATTTCTCAAAGAAATCTCCATTCACACCAACACATTTTTTCCAGCGCACAACAAGGTCCAGAAAGGCTTTTTCGAAGAATTTCGGTGGCTGTTGAGCCAAGAAATTTGAGACTGCATCCTTCAAGTCTTCTTTCGTAGCAAAATGTTAACCCCTGAGAGCTCGCTTGAGGTGGTTGAAGAGATGATAATCAGAAGGCGCCAGATCCGGAATATATGGAGGGTGTGAGAGCAGGGTGAGGCCACAACCCTCAATTGATGACATTGACGGCCCACTTGTGTGGATGGGTGCATTGTCGTGCAAATAATGTAACTCACAAACTTTACTCTTCCTTCTCATCTTTCTGGCCTGTAGCACGAGCCGGGAGTAGTATTTAATGTTGATACGAACACCAGCTTCCGCAAAATCAGCAAGGATGATTCCATTTGCATCCCAAAAAGTGGTGAGTATGAGAGCTTTTTTGTGAGAGGTTGATGATCTCATCTTCTTCGAACACCTTTCCACTGGCAGCTTCTACTCATGAGACTGAGACATAAAGGGCAAGTAGTGTTTCATCCATTGTCATAATATTCTGTAAGAAGCGGTGTCCAATACGTTCATAGAGGTTTAAGTTTTCCTGGCAGCACATCAATCGACAATCCTTCATGTCTGCTGTTAAAAACCGTGGCACGAAGCGTGAACACAATTTTCTTATTCCAGTTTCCGCAAGCCGTTATTGCATGGTACCTGTGCTGACATTTAATTCTCTGGTGGTGATTTGTCGCTCACACTGCACGATTTTCTTGAGTTTTTTCGCTATTTCTTCGCCAATTTCACGTGGCCTACCTGACTTTTCTTCATCAAAAACAGACGTTCGACCATCTCGAAAATATTTAAACCATCGTGTGACAGTAAATATGGATGGACTCTCTTGGCCATAAACAGAACTATGCTCCACGATTATTTCTTCCGGGATTTTCCCTTTCATTAACAAGAAACGAATAACGCTTCAATATTGGACGTTTTTCAATGACATTTTCGAATTTATGCGCTCTCTAACCTAAACATAAATAATAGATTAAAACAAATATCACAAATTTTACCTTAATAACTTACTTGTTATGAAAAAAAATTCATTGGAATCAGAATATTATTTCTATGTTAGGCTTACTACTTATTGAGCGCACTAAGTAAATAGTGCGTGCAGGACAGTTTTAATTTATTCTTTGTTTTCTATTCAGTCTCACAAGCTTTCGAGGGTGATGCGTTCCAAACGTTCGACGGACTTTTAGACCAGGTGCCGAAAATTTGAGGCCGCAGCGTCGGTATGCGAGGTAGACAAGCTGGCGGCTTTATAAATTCTTCTGGATCGGTGAGCTTTCAAGTTATTTGTAGGACTGAAGATCGAGTACCAAAACAGCTGCACTAGTCAGTAAAGGCCGCACTAACAGCAGCGTACGGGCCCAATCCGCTGCAGACTTTTGATGAATTTAGATCGAGAAATATTCGACCGGTTGAATTGATTGAAGAATTCATGTCAGCTCTGCAACAACTCGCAACAATCATCTGCGTAGGGCGGGAGCCTCAGGAACATATGCAGCGGCAGGCGTTTTGGTAGGTCTACTGGCAGAGGTATCGAAAATTTTGGCGTCAAAGACCGTGATAATAGAGGCTTCCCTACGCGACCTGATCCTAGTAGCACGGTCGTTCCTCCGC